>JAHPZR010040306.1:0-13079 GCA_019787425.1 Platygyra sinensis | reverse complement strand
TTCCCCTAATGTCGAAGCTTTTACCTGTTTTTGTAACCATTTTTAAGGCCTAATGCGTTCCGTGGCACCATAAGAGGGCTGATTATGATGATTTGTAACCTTTTTTGCGAAATGTAATAAACATCAAGAGACTGAAAAGTATTAGAGTAGACTGCGTAAGTGTATTTAATAGATGTCACGTGTAGATGTGCAGTTTGAGCCAAATTGGAGAGCTCTTCACGGTCCTTCAGAGTGTTCCTTAAATAACTGTGCGAAATATGACAACCAAAGGCAATCCAGGAACTCTTCCTATTATTCTGTATGCAGTGGGCCCACCAGACGTCCAGTCACTTGATTTGACCAAATTAGGAGACCATCATTCAGTACAGCACATGCCACAGTCGAATCAAGTAGTCTGTGTTAAGTCGGTTAAGGATGACAAAGGTGGCTCTGAGAACACCTTGGTACTAGCCTGCCTACAGGACACTGCTAAAGCTGGCATAAAGAAGTGATGGCCAAAGGGTTTGTTCAGGATTCTCTTAACCCAATATGTTTTTCGGAAGATTCTGAGAAATACATTGCGGTAGAGAGCATTCCTACAAACGTAATCAAGATGTTTTGGAACCTAGGGAGGACGAGCTGATTCTACTTCAGGATGAAATTCAACACACAAGTGATGTCCTCACTCTTACAGAAACAACAGAAATTTCTGCTGATGAACCTTAGGTAATGCAACATTCATCAAGGAGACTAAAGAGGTGTTTTTTTCTTTTATGACAAGCGAGGATAAAACTTATGAAAATAACTGACCATCAAAAACTGAAATATGATAGAAATATTAGTTGTAGGCCGGGAACAAAAGAACATTTCTGGGGATCAAGGGAACATGCAACAGAATTTCTGGAACAGGGGAACTTGACAAGAGTGAATTTCAAGGAACGTCGACTTATTTTTGGGAAACAAAGGAGAAACTCCAATTTTTGTATGGAACAAGGGAACATGCAACCCCTCTGGGAGGCCCTCAAAAAACTCGGCACCCACAAACTATTTGACCTTTAACTACGCCAATAATATTGACCTTTGTTCAACAATATTGACCTCAATTCGCGAACCAAATGCCATTAACGAACACATTTACATTCATTAAGTGAATCCAGTGATGCTTGGAAAGCGATTCCCAATGAGTTACTTCAATAGAAATGGAGGATTATCGTTTCTCTTGAAATGCAGCTATAACACAAAAAGCTTAGACAACAATGTGTCCCCCTTTTACTTAGAACTTCTCGATTACTTGGTGCACCAAAACGTGGAGAAAAACAACTACAAAGAATGAGAGTATAGCAACATGGAGAAATAACTAGTGTAGCGAACGCAGAGACATTTTCGGCAAATCAGATTATACTCAGTGCATGTTTACTGTTGTTTTTATTGTTGATAAAGGAGAGACATGTTCTTGTGTTATATCACGAGGAAGACAGGCCTAAAGGGGCGTGTAAAAGGGGTTTGGTCCGGGGGGGGGGGGGGGGGGGGGTGTGCACGTTTTGTATCGTCCCCCTTTTCAAACAGACATTTGCGCAAGGGAGAACTATTTTGACACTCCTGAGCCCATATGGCTTATGCTCTTTTACTTTCATTCTATGTTTGTATTATTGTTTGTACTTTAATTTGCATCTGCAATGTCACCTACATTCGCTAAAACTTTACCGTTGCCTGGCGACCTGAGGGCCAATCATTTTCAAGTAACTTTTGCCTTCTGGAAAAAAGAAAATTACGAAAATGTGCCATTTGTCTCGGCCAGTGAAAATTCAATATTTTCAGATATGACAAAGTGGACAAATGTTGAGCGTATATAAAAAAAATGATTCCTGGTAGGAACGTAGAATAACATATACAACTTGAAATAAATATCATCTTAAATACAAAGGTGAACGTAGATGTGCTTCCGCCAAGTTTGCCTGAGAACCTGCTAGCGTTGAACATAGCATACTCAGTATAGCATTCCCAGGGGTCCGCTCGTTTGTCTGTTTGTTGCTCAGCACTTAAACAGAGGATTGCGCATGCTCTGCTCGCTTGTTTGCTAGTTCCACTGTTGAACCTTTCAACCATGTGTCCCTTGGTCAGGAGCCAAAATCCTTAAAGTTCTGAATGTCTTTTGGCCCAGGAACTGAACAAAGAACTTTGAATGCTTCTCCTTCGACGATTGTTTGGATATGAAATCACGAAACGATTCTTGTCCACGGTGCTCTGTCATTAGAAATAAGGAAAGAAAACAAAAGATCAGAAACGCGAAGAGACATAACCCTCACTTAGGCTCCGTCCACACTACGCAAAAGGAGTTTGAAAATGAAGTTTTACTCTGAAAAACGCATTAAATTTTTTCCGTTCACACTAGGTCATCTTGGATTTGTGTTTGATCGAGGAAAACTGGAACAGGTAAGTCAAGTGTTTATTGTTTTCAAAATGTTTTAGTTCCGACCTTTTCAAATTCTTCCGGTTTGAATAGCGTTTCCGAACATCCGTTCTTGTGGCGGATTAGTGTGTAGGGTAGGCCTAACCGTGGAAGCTGGACCAAAAGAAAATGGGCAGTTTATATTTTTCACGGGAGAGCTTTAAATCTCTCAGATAAGGTCACTTGTCCCATGCTTACACAAAAATCCAGTTTCAGCTAAGGCTGGGTTGTTCAAAGCCCGATCACGCTAACCCAGGGTTAGCGATAATTTTGATTTCAAGTTTGTAACTTCTCGGTGAGATTTTCTGTTTATATTGTTTGTTCTTCAGTTTTGAGTTTGAATAATCTCAAACTACACAGAACATAAGCGGTGAAAAGCATTTTGATAAAAGAAAAATTAACTCTTCGGTTAACATTTTAATACTGGGTTAGTGTTAACCGGCTTTTGAACAACGGCCCTGGGCGGTTAAATAAGTTTTTGGTATTGTTCCTTACTTGACCTGAGGGAGATAGGCAGAAATCATCACAACACAGCAGTCTATTACTTATAGACGAGAACTTCGGTCATTTTCTTGCGACTTGTTGCAGGGACTAGTCCCCTCTTCTGTACCGACCTTAAAAGTCCGAACTGACAGGAGGCAGACCAGTTGGCTATATACAATCTTGACCGAGGAGTTGAACAAGGGTGTACAAAGAAACAACTCTAGCTAAGTGGTCAGATCGGGACTTGAACCCTCGACATCCGGGATTCAAGTCCGGCGTCCTAACCACTCAGCCACGCTACCACCCATAGATATTGCAACTTGTTGCTTACAGGAACAAAGACAGGCCTTCCAACGAGATTACCATGGAAACCATTCCCTTCTTGGCTTACGATAACAGATCCGGAAATGTCTTCCATGTTGAAATGCGCTCGCACCAGGCCCTTGTGGATAGGCCATGTCAATCCTGCAAGCTTCATGTAGTCGACAATTTCACTGTTTGGAACTTGCACTCCCCATAATGTTAACTGGAGAAAAACAAACCTAATGTTAATACTTGACCTGCGAGGAACGGAAAGTTAGCAACGGCGGTTTGATCATATTTGATAGCTGAGAGAGACTTTCACTGGCGAGGTGCAAATGTAGCGGAAAGATAAATTGATGGTCCATAAACAAATAAAAGTTTTTCCAGAAAAGTTGAACCCATGGCCCTTTGCAAACAAGTCACACCTTCTATAGCTGTCCAACAGGAATTGTGAAACTACGACAGACGACCCTGAATGTTTATGGAAATCAAAAGTGTAGCTATCAAGGCTTTCAATTAAAAGCAGTCTTCATCGCAATTTGTAGAAACATGAAAACTATTACAATTCTGTCTTTTTTCAATGTAACCATACATGACGGTGGAAAAGTTACGTTCAAAAAAACTTGAGCGCAACCTAATTAACCACATAACTTTATTTGGAGTAGTTTTAAGTGGTTTTTAACTGGTCATTTTTTTGGTTTTCATTTACTTAACACCATAGTTATTTCGTAAAGTTATCTCAGGAGAGTGCAGCTTGCTGTCAAAATAATGAAATGATTTTTTCGGCCTATCTCTGCAGGTTTAAAAATTACACGTAACAAAAGACCCGGATTTTCCAATAACCCGAGTTATCCGCACATTAATAATAATAACATATACATTGCACTGACTAATGTTCTTCAAGATGGGATAAATTTTTTGACGTTACCTTCATCAGTTATACGAGAGCATGAATTACCATCTGAAGACTTACTAGTTTTAAGTCTACTTTGGCCCGGCAGCATTAAATACTTACATCGTCAAGTGTTCCATTTAAAAAGTGCTTTTGATCTCTTCCGATGAAAAGTTTGATATCAGGAGGCTGATAAAGAGGAAGAAAGAGAGTCACAAGTGATTATCGAATCTATCTGCTTAGCAACATTACCAATAACCGTGTGCGTTTCTCTTCTTACCCAAAAATAAGGTGTTGTATCCGTTTGTTTTCCAACCGACGATCCGTCGACAAAAACTTCGATTTCATGCTCTAAAAAAGATGAAAATAGACAGTTATTGCATCAACACGTTCTTGATTACTTTCGTTATGTTAGGGCATTATACGCTTATTAACAGCATCTTCCACTCATGCCAGGGGTCTTTGCAACAAGGACGCTAGGTTCGTGGTTAGAGGAACTTTATCACACTCGCCATTGAAATAATGAACCTGCTGCAATAAGCAACAAAGTTACTGTGTATTGGTTTCGCACAAAATTCCATCGCAATTCACGTGATGTGAATTCTTATTTTAATCGATTTTCTTTTAATAAAATTGCATGTACGATTTGTTCATTAAGCCAGGGTTATTTAATATCTAATTGTTTTTTGGTGTTCTCTGTAACAAATCCTTTGTCCTGCTTTGGAATGATTTCAAGATATTTAACATTTTTTTCTGTTCAATTGAATTTAATTAAGCAATGAAGGACTTCTTCTGTATTTACATAGCCTCATCTAAACACGAGGAGGGCTGGGAGAATTCGAAACAGACGAAGTCTCGGGTTTGCATAATTTCTTAGAATTCTGCCAGCCTCCCGAGTGTTTAGATGAGGCTATATAAACGCGGAAAATGTGCTCTATTGCTTTTATAAAATAATTCTCAAAAATACGCGCGAATCTAAAACGTCAGAACCGTGTTTACATACTCTCATCTAAACACACCTATCGACCAATGAGAGCGCGCCTAGTAGCTAAGTTATTTTATAACTTTTGCTTGTAAATTTTGTCAAGTTCTTTGAAAGAGAATTGTCTTTGTTTGCACTTCTCCTTTCTGTCAGAGGCATCATCAGTTTTCTTTCGTGCCGTTCTCCTAATCGGCTCTCATAGTAAGGGACAGTTCATTTAATATGACAAGGGGGGGGGGGGGGGGGGGAGGGGAAATGAAGATTTTGAAACTCGAAGTTTGAAAATTTAGCAACCCCCCTCGTTAGCGGTTCAATTTCAAGGAGCCCCTCCCCCCCACTTTGGTAGTAAAAATTTCAGATCCCCTCTCTTAGCCTATCAACTTTTTCAGAGCCCCCCCTTCGGGTGTGTAAAAATTTTGGGATCCCCCCCTCAATATCTTCATCCCCCCCCCTTGTCATATTAAATGAACTTTCCGTGAACTAACTTGACATGAACTCCTGAATTACCAAACTACAATTATAACTAATTTGAAGAAATGGTTACTTTGTGCATTAAATCTAAACACTAGATGATGCCATTCTTCTGGTTCGATAATTTCACTTCCTTCCACAGTTGATATTCCCAGGTTTCCGTGAATACGTCTGAGAACAGAAATATAAAACAAAAGAGATGAAAATTTACATCTCAAAGAATAATAGCGAGGTATAACTTAAACCCTTTGTTCTACCCTGGCTTTCTCCTCGCCTAGCTAGGCCTTTAACTTATGCTTTGTGCTCTGACCAATCATAATCGAGATATTGTCTTGGTGACGAGTCAGCCGCAGAAAAGAAAAACAATCATTAACCTCGTTTCCAGGGCATTTCACTTAGAGATTGGGATGGGCGACAAAAGACCGTGGAACGAGGTGGAACAATCACGACCTGGCTGACGCAATATTTCCAGCGTTAATTAGTTACTGGTTCCGTTCTTTATTTCGAACTCTCACTGGTTTACTTGCATTAAATATTTATTCTGTACTCTAATGAAGGGCCTAAGTTTGATCTGCTGAACTGATTTAATTTTAGTTTCACGAAAATCAGCAGTAAACCGCATTCAATACTTGCCTGTCATTGAGATAGAAACAGAGTGTTCCACCGTCATTACTGCACAAGATAGGCATGACTGTCATGGGATAGTCCGCTACCATGTAGACCCACACACTGATCGTAAAGCTACACGAGAAGAAGATTATAGCTTCAAGAAGAATGTAACGTCACGATCAGATCTTTTCCAAGGTAACACCGAATTTAACTTACGCACCTGTCTGTTAAGCCTAAAGTATGAATAGATGGTAATGTCACGTGATCATCTACTCCGTCAAACATCAGAGCCTGGTTTATTCTAGGAGAAAAAAAAAGCTTTAATAATCAACAAAACACAATCCCTTGTAGCTTAAATATCTTAAAATATCTAAATACATTTGCATAAAAAATGCAGACAACTTGTTTTTGCGTTATTATGTAGTTATGAATTCTGATGTGGGAACTTGAATGCCTTATGTACGTTCAAAGTGACAAGCATACGAGACGTGTTTGGTATTAAGTAGTAGCAACGTGTTACCAGATGCCTAACGGCTGACTAAAGGCTTAATGACTTTAAACAGAATGATAAACGGTTAAGTTTAGCTATTCCCTTTTAAATTGAGCGTGATTTTCTTGTAAAGTGTAAGACTTAGTCACCGTGACAGTTTGAGTCAATTTAGCCACGTACAAAATCTAATACCTTTAAATCAAAGTACAACTAAAAATTACAGTTTACTGAGACAGATAAACATAAAAGAGATAACAATGAACCATAAATTAACAAGGATGGTTAAGGATGAAGAAGACTAACACGGATTGCAAACGACGAAATTGAAAAATTAAGGCTGAACTTCTAAGATTAGCAAACCGTGACGTGGCTCCTCAGCTTCCTTAAAAAGGCTGCTTTTCGTATACAACAAGCGAATGAACTGCCTGATGAGCTGACTAGGAAATTAAAATACCACAATTTAAGCTAAATTGGGTCAGAACTTCATGATAGCCCACATATCCATATATGGATAAGACATTCCATATATGGATATATATCGATAAGACAATATGGGGAGTGTGCTCTATATGTGGGCTAGCATAAAGTTCTTGGTCTAAATTGTCTTCTTACGCTTGTTTCTGTGGGAAACAACCAATCAGAGTAGCGTACCTGTCAGAACAGCGTACTTCAAGTCTGGACCAAATGACGTCATGTTGACCGAACACAAACATGCCCAGTCTCCCACCGGTCAGTGCTGTGTTGTAGATGTTTCCAGAATCAGTTAAAATCTTTTCTCCCTGCTTGATTTGAACTCTGAAAAAGAAATTAAGATCAAAATGTAAACAGGAGAAGCGCTGAGTAAGAAAATTGTTTCCAACTTTGACAGAGTTTTTTCCAGCCTCCTGATTGGCTGCATCCGCATTCAAGTCATGCAATAAATACCGATATCTGACCTTATAAGCCCAATGGACGGTCTGTGAGTAATGTGGAAGCCATACGAAGTTTGATGCTGCCAACCTTTCATATTCGGGTCATCCCATAACAGAGTGACCTAAAGGAAAATAGTAAAGTAGTTAATTGTGGTAATTACCAGATCATTCGAGATACTTACAATGTCTCTTGCCGCTCAGTCATGCGTTATCAATACATTACATTTTTAACTCCTACCTCATTTGCTGTATCTCCTGAGTGCCACAACGCCTTGGCCAAAATCTGGCCAGGTCCGGTATTCGAGTCGACAACCTAAGCCAAGAAAAGAAAACATACTCCGATCAAAATGTTGTCAAATGTATAGCACTCGTCTTCTTATACTCAATGAACTGGGATAACAACGTTTTCTGTCATTTGTTTCTCCTCTTTGCTTCTCCTTTTGTTACAAGGCTGTAGATGTCTCAGGCTTTCTGGTACTGCTCATTAACTTCCATCATAAAGGCTTTTCTTTTTTGAACGCAGAACCTAATCTTTCTTATATGTTATTTTGCTCAATTCTTTTGATGCTTGAAGTTAGTAGGTCCTAGTCCCATATATTTGAAGGCTGGATAACGCAATCCACTGGATACATCACTATCCAGTGGATAGGTGTTAACAAAACAAACCACGCTCTCAGCTGGACAGTGATTTATTCGGTGAATAGTGTTATCCACCTTTCGAACAGCCCAGTCCAGATAGTCTCTGTATACAGTCGAACCTACACTAACGGCCACCTCTCTATGGCATAGAGGTCACGTGTTTTGATCCCAGAGCACAGGTTCTGTCTCTTATCTTAACCTCTCTGCAACGGCCAACCCTCCACAACGGCAGCAACCACTAAGACGTGGTCCCGACTCTCAAAATTATCTCTTGATAACGGCCAGTTAATCAACGACTAACAGTGTATACATAATCCTATTTTTTACTGTAAAAGGTCACCAGAATTGATCAGAGGCGCGTGACTTCTCTCTGTGTTCGTGTTAGTTTCTGTTTTATTGAGGTATTTTGATGGTGGTACGTGTTTGTATCAAATATTGCATCTTCCGAAAAAAACAGATGCCATATTTACACCGCTACCTCTCCATAACAGTTTACCTCTCTACAAAGGCCACTTGCCTTTGTCTCCATGGTAACCATTGTGGAGAGGCTCGACTGTGAGTATTTTAGTTTTAGTTTCAATACAGCTGGTTTCTGAACTCTACAAAATCAATATCCGTTCTAATCGGCAATGCACAACTTGCTTGTGCTTTGCACTCCCCGCACCTTAAGTTGCAGTCCTTTTATTCCAGCGTTGGTATCCTCATTACCAAAGTTGATGTTTTCTCTCCTCCACATTACAACATAGAACTTTCGGTTCGATTGGTAGCCAAACACCACACCCAGATAATCCGACCCTTCGCTGTCCTTCACATACATTGTTCCGCTGTAATCCATTGGTCCGTATCGCGTAGAACCTACGACATGTTCAGTAAGATGGCTAATCGCATATTTTACCAGGAAAATATGAAAATGAGTTGATATTCCAACTTCACCTTACATGTACATTTACCGTTAAGTTGCAATTAAAAGTCAGGACCCCTGTTACTTCAAACCTAGCAATCTTTTTCGTGTTGCTACCTTAGGAGAGTCGTAGCGTTCAACCAGAAATGTGTACTCTTGGTATGCCGTATATGTGGGCCGATCTATCTCAGTATCAAAATAGCTTCACGGCTCAATCAGTTTTACAAGAAGATAAAAACAATGAGTCTCGTTGATAATTAGAGTCATGAAGACATGATTAATCATCGCAGCTATACACACAACTTAAGCAGCTGTGGAATTTAAGCATGAAAACAAATTCAAGCCTGAACGGAATTCGAGCCCATGACCTCTGCGACACTAGTGCATTGCTTTACCAACTGAGCTATCAAGCCATCTGGTAGCTGGCCACTTCGTGAGTTTGTAATATACCCATAAATGGTGAAGAGCACAAGTGTATGTACGAAAGATCAGGCCTGAATATATTTTTTTCACATTTTAATTTCACAACTGCTTAACTGTTTTCTGTATAACTGCATCATGTCTTCATCTTTCTCCGCAGTTAAAATATATGATCTTTCATATTTACTTGAATTAGTGTCATCTTAGAAAAATACCGAAGTTCCTGCACAGCGGCCGGTTGGTTTCACCATATGGCTTAGTCGTCCGGGGGGGTACTACCTTCTAGTTTAAGCTGTTTTAGCCATAAATAGGGCGGTTTCGATTCTAGCTGATGTTGACCATTTTGGCCACGAAAAGGGTATGTTTTTAAGAAGAAGCCACATTTTCGCCCTTCACAAATTATGTTTAAGGTATTTTAACACTGGTCTAAACTAGCGGACATTATCTGCTCCTCGAAGCTCACAGTTTCCCTCGAGCTATTCTCTCAGTCGGAAAACTGTGCGCTTCTCGGAACAGGTAATGTCCGCGGACAAAAATCCTAGCATATTTTTGCGCTTAAAGAAGGCTATTGTTTATATAACACTGGAAAAATGGAATCATAAAACTCAATGCTCTTACCAATTAGCATCCCGGGATGATTTGTGTTAGTTATGTGTTCAACATCAACACCCTGCCAAACAAAATACAAAACAAGCAAGAATTTCCTTTTACGACGCTTATTTTCCAATGAGGAGAGAAGCAAAAGTCCCATTTATTATTTCCTTGGTTTGACAACCATGTTTATTACAGTATCTATCATCAAAAGAAGTAATTGAAAGCCTTAACACTCTGGTTTAGGTTTATACGCTTTACCATTTTCGCCACTCTCCATTCTGGTTTGGGATCGCTGTGTCCTGGATAAAGATCCACGGTAAAGTAATTCAGGAAGCTAGTTTTACTGATGTGTTTGACATGAGGACACGCGTCATCAACATCCGGGACATCATCACCATCAAAGTCATCCACGCATGCGTCACCCACGGGATTAGCTGAAGTTGTGTAAAATGTATTAGGTATAGGTTAACCACTGCAATAATCATTGTCTCATGCTCGTGTCGTCGTGGTTGATCAGATCACTTTTCACAACTGCAGTGATGTTCCAATACAACGAATGACGCATCTAAGACCCTATCCGGGGGGTGGGGAGGGGGCTCCCAAATTAAAAAAGAGGGGGGGTGCTCGTCGAAATCTTTGAAAAGAACGCCCAAGAGGTAGCAAGATCCTGTTTTGTGGGCGTGGCTTGAAATTATTTTCTTCCCTAACAGGCAACAATTCTTTCATAACACATTATCTTCTCAGTCATATTTATTTTTCTGCTCAGTACCCTAAAAGGTACCGCCGAAGATCTCTCTGTAGACCTTTTGAGGCTTAACACGCTAAGAAGAACCACAACCGCGTTTTTAACCCATAGAAGTTACAATGAGCAACCCCCGTCATTTCATATGGGAGTCCTCCGAACTCCCTCACTTTATGTTGCAGTGACCAAGACCATTAGCAGATAGTTCAAATATCAAGCGGCAGAGTAGTCTTTTTGAGGATTTCAGTGTGCACTAACCTGGGAGCCCTCTCCACCTCACAGGCTCAAACGTGTTTTTGGGTGGGGAGCATCCGCTGAGCAATGTGGATGAATGCAATGCAGGTACAGGATCAGGCGGAGAGCGACGGAGACAGGCGCGGAAGCCTCGTTTGCCGCCAACCTCGTTCCCTGGGAACAGGCCCTGGGAACGAGGTTAATTTGCTGCTCGATCGATCCATTCGACTTTGCGCCTGCACTCACTTTTGCACAGCGGAGTTCGCATTTGCTCTTATGTAAACAACGAGAATTAAAAGAAACAACAGCAACAAATGGGATAGAGCAAAAATTTCGCGGAAAGTTGTTTTCATTCGTTTATGGACCTCTTGTGCTTAGGCCGTTTTCTTTCAGTAACACAGATAAATAGTCGGAACACTGTGGGCCTTGTTAAATGAAGCTGGAAAACATGACTGAAGCAAGCGCAGCAAAAGCAGGTGCAAAAAGCGATAAGTGTATCTTTATAATTGTAACACATACATGGATGTCTCCGACCTTATTCCACATGACGTAATTCAACCCTTTACCGCTATTTTATTTCCCTGACAACTGAAGAATCTCTTGTTGCATACCTTTGACGTCATAGAATAGCTGGTCATGTTCCTGAAGAGGATTGCTGATCATGGCACAATTGTCCCGTATGTTGGGTATCCCATCATTATCTTGATCGTCATCACACGCATCGCCTTGTAAGACATATGATTGAATTAATGGAGCCACTCATTACAATTGTTCTCGACTTGGCAAAAGTCATTTCCAGAGATCACTTTAGAGCTAATATCAATATAGATTAACTAAACGCAACGTTAGTTAATTCTTTCCTAGTCTTACAAGTGTAAATTTAACAACTCGACGTCAGTTTTTTATGGGTCTGACTTGTTATTGATCATGAATTTTGTCATTACACTGTCAAGGTACGTAGATCCACTTGGTGATAGCCGAGTGGAACCGTAGACTACTTTGACAATGTTATGACGAAATTCATTGTCAATAACAGGAAAGACGTTTTTTACGGAAACAAATCCTCAAATTGTTCGCTATCGCTCGTTGACGCATCGCATAAATTAAAATTCATGTATCTGACCGCTTATTGACAATGAAAATTAACCAATAAGCGCGCGAGAATTTCTGCAGTTATCGTAAAAAACTCTCTTGCTCAGTCTGGTAATGGATGCTTGTTATTGTTGGGTGTATTCCCATCGCATAAAAAATAAACAGTAGCAGGCCATATTCTAAACACAGATAAGACAAGGTATTTCATAAATGCAAATCAGAATCCTGTTGCTGAAGACGCGTGAAAGCTACCAGTTATCTTCTCTCTGTAGTTCCCTGGTGGGAGCAGGCTTTTGTTAAAGCTAAGAATACTCTTCTCACTTCCTGTTGCCACGGAATCACATGTTACCTTTCTTATCTCCATCGGCATCTCCCTGTTCACCATTTGGTAAATCAGGACAGTTGTCAAACTCGTCAAGGACTCCATCTCCGTCTCTGAAAACATGAAAACACTCATTCATAACTCCGTCAATGTACATTACTTAACGACTGTGGACTATTGAGTTCGTGCGATGGGAAATCACGTTGGTTCGAGTGCCAGCCTGGTTTGACTCCATGTTGTGTTCTTGAGAATTTTTGCTCCCATAAGTATAAATGAATTCGTGAGAACTTTTGAAATAATTAGAAAGAGTGCATACATGGACTAAGTTTTGACAGACTCTTCCCAGCATCCAATTCCGGAGGATGCAGTAATACTTTATGCCGCTTCACATCATTGCGCTGAGGCCTGGTGCACACTCTATTTGTTGTAGCCTGCTTGGAAGAATTTAGGCACAGTATTCTCGAGCTCGTGATGACCAGTTTAGAATGTTTATTTTAGATAATGGTTATTTATTCATCTACGTTTTTTTCGTGAAATTTCTAAAATAGAAATTTGTTGATAATTAC
>JAHPZR010040305.1:17500-22618 GCA_019787425.1 Platygyra sinensis | reverse complement strand
TAAATTGTCTTCTTACGTTTTGTTTCTGTGGGAAACAACCAATCAGAGTAGCGTACCTGTCAGAACAGCGTACTTCAAGTCTGGACCAAATGACGTCATGCTGACCGAACACAAACATGCCCAGTCTCCCACCGGTCAGTGCTGTGTTGTAGATGTTTTCAGAATCAGTTAAAATATTTTCTCCCTGCTTGATTTGAACTCTGAAAAAGAAATTAAGATCAAAATGTAAACAGGAGAAGCGCTGAGTAGGAAGATTGTTTCCAACTTTGACAGTGTTTTTTTCTAGTCTCCTGATTGGCTGTATCCGCATTTAAGTCATGCAATAAATGCCGATATCTGACCTTATAAGCCCAATGGACGGTCTGTGAGTAATGTGGAAGCCATACGAAGTCTGATGCTGCCAGCCTTTCATATTCGGGTCATCCCATAACAGGGTGACCTAAAGGAAAATAATAAAGTAGTTAACTGTGGTAATTACCAGATCATTCGAGATTCTTACAATGTCTCTTGCCGTTCAATCATGCGTTATCAATACATTACATTTTTAACTCCTACCTCATTTGCTGTATCTCCTGAGTGCCACAACGCCTTGGCCAAAATCTGGCCTGGTCCGGTATTCGAGTCGACAACCTAAGCCAAGGAAAGAAAACATACTCCGATCAAATGTTGTCAAATGTATAGCACTCTTCTTTTTATACGCAATGAACTGGGATGACAACGTTTTCTGTCATTAGTTTCTCCTCTTTGCTTCTCCTTTTGTTACAAGGCTGTAGATGTCTCAGACGTGATTTCTGGTACTGCTCATTAATCTCCATCATAAAGGCTTTTCTTTTTTGAGCGCAGAACCTAATCTTTCTTAAAGGGGATATTGCCCAATTCTTTTGATGCTTGAAGTTAGTAGGTCCAAGTCCCATATATTCGAAGGCTGGATAACGCAATTCACAGGATACATCACTATCCAGTGGATAGGTGTTAACAAAACAAACCACGCTATCAGCTGGACAGTGATTTATTCGGTGAATAGTGTTATCCACCTTTCGAACAGCCCGGTCCAGATAGTCTCTGTATGCAGTCGAAACCTACACTAACGGCCACCTCTCTATGGCATAGAGGTCACGTGTTTTGATCCCAGAGCACAGGTCCTGTCTCTTATCTTAACCTCTCTGCAACGGCCAACCCTCCATAACGGCAACAGCCACTAAAACGTGGTTCCGACTGTCAAAATTATCTCTTGATAACGGCCAGTTAATCAACGACTGACAGTGTATAGATAATCCTATTTTTTACTGTAAAAGGTCACCAGAATTGATCAGTGGCGCGTGAATTCTCTCTGTGTTCGCGTTAGTTTCTGCTTTATTGAGGTATTTTGATGGTGCTACGTGTTTATATCAAATATTGTATCTTCCGAAAAAAAACAGATGCCATATTTACACCGCTACCTCTCCATAACAGTTACCTCTCTACAAAGGCCACTTGCCTTTGTCTCCATGGTAATCATTGTGGAGAGGCTCGACTGTGAGTATTTTAGTTTTAGTTTCAATACAGCTGGTTTCTGAACTCTACAAAATCAATATCCGTCCTAATCGGCAATGCACAACTCGCTTGTGCTTTGAACTCCCCGCACCTTAAGTTGCAGTCCTTTAATTCCAGCGTTGGTATCCTCTTCACCAAAGTTGATGTTTTCTCTCCTCCACATTACAACATAGAACTTTCGGTTGGATTGGTAGCCAAATACCACACCCAGATAATCCGACCCTTCGCTGTCCTTCACATACATTGTTCCGCTGTAATCCATTGGTCCGTATCGCGTAGAACCTACGACATGTTCAGTAAATCGGCTAATCACATATTTTACCAGGAAAATATCAAATGAGTTGATATTCCAACTTCACCTTACATGTACATTTACCGTTAAGTTGCAATTAAAAGTCAGGACCCCTGTTACTTCAAACCTAGCAATCTTTTTCGTGTTGCTACCTTAGAAGAGTCGTAGCGTTCAACCAGAAATGTGTACTCTTGGTATGTCGTATATGTGGGCCGATCTATCTCAGTATCAAAATAGCTTCACGGCTCAATCAGTTTTACAAGAAGATAAAAACAATGAAACTCGTTGATAATTAGAGTCATGAAGACATGATTAATCATCGTAGCTATACGCACAACTTAAGCAGCTGTGGAATTTAAGCATGAAAACAAATTCAAGCCCGAACGGAATTCGAACCCATGACCTCTGCGATACTAGTGCATTGCTCTACCAACTGAGCTATCAAGCCAACTGGCTGGAGCTGACCACTTCGTGAGTTCGTAATATATCCATAGATGGTGAAGAACACAAGTGTATATATGAAAGATCAGGCGTGAATATAATTTTTTCACACTTTAATTTCACAACTGCTTAACTGTTTTCTGTATAACTGCATCATGTCTTCATCTTTCTCCGCAGTTAAAATATAGGATCTTTCATATTTACTTGAATTAGTGTCATCTTAGAAAAATACCGAAGTTCATACTCAGCGGCCGGTTGGTTTCACCATATTGCTTAGTCGTCCGGGGGGTACTCCTTTATAGTTTAAGCAGTTTTAGTCATAAATAGTGCGGTTTCGATTCTAGCTGATGTTAGCCATTTTGGCCACGAAAAGGGTATGGGTTTGGCACTCAAGCCTCGATATGGGTATATTTTTAAGAAAAAGCCACTTTTTGGTCATTATCGAAAAGAAAATCAACAAAAGCCCTTCACACATTATGTTTAAGGTATTTTAACACTGGTCTAAACTAGTGGACATTATCTGCTCCTCGAAGATCACAGTTTCCCTCGAGCTATTCTCTCAGTCGGAAAACTGTGCGCTTCTTGGAACAGGTAATGTCCGCGGACAAATATCCTAGCATATTTTCGCGCTTAAAGAAGGCTATTGTTTATATAACACTGGAAAAATGGAATCATAAAATTAATGCTCTTACCAATTAGCATCCCGGGATGATTTGTGTTAGTCATGTGTTCAACATCAACACCCTGCCAAACATAACACAAAACAAGCAAGAATTTCCTTTCACGACGCTTATTTTCTAATGAGGAGAGAAGCGAAAGTCCCATTTATTATTTCCTTGGTTTGACAGTCATGTTTATTACAGCATCTATCATCAAAAGAAGTAATTGAAAGCCTTAACACTCTGGTTTAGGTTTATACGCTTTACCATTTTCGCCACTCTCCATTCTGGTTTGGGATCGCTGTGTCCTGGATAAAGATCCACGGTAAAGTAATTCAGGAAGCTTGTTTTACTGATGTGTTTGACATGAGGACACACGTCATCAACATCCGGGACATCATCACCATCAAAGTCATCCACGCATGCGTCACCCACGGGATTAGCTGAAGTTGTGTAAAATGTATTAGGTATAGGTTAACCACTGTAATAATCTTTGTCTCACGCTCGTGTCGTCATGGTTGATCAGATCATTTTTCACAACTGCAATAATGTTCCAATACAACGAATGACGCATCTGAGACCGTATCCGGGGGGGGCTCACAAATAAAAAAAAGGGGGGGCTGCTCGTCGAAATTTTGAAAAGAACGCCCAAGAGGTAGCAAGATCCTGTTTTGTGGGCGTGGCTTGAAATTATTTTCTTCTCTAACAGGCAACAATTCTTTCATAACACATTATCTCCTCAATCATATTTATTTTTCTGTTCAATACCCTAAAAGGTACCGCAGAAGACCTCTCTGTAGACCTTTTGAGGCTTAACGCGCTAAGAAGAACCACAACCGCGTTTTTAACCAATAAAAGTTACAATGAGCAACCCCCGTCATTTTACATGGGAGTCCCCCCGGACTCCCTCACTTTCTGTTGCAGTGACCAACACCATTAGCAGATAGTTCAAATATCAAGCGGCAGAATAGTCTTTTTGAGGATTTCAGTGTGCAGTAACCTGGGAACCCTCTCCACCTCACAGGCTCAAACGTGTTTTTTGGTAGGGAGCATCCGCTGAGCGATGTGGATGAAGGCAATGTATGCACAGGATTAGGCGAAGAGCGACGGAAGGAGGCGCGGAAGCATCGTTTGCCGCCAACCTCGTTCCCAGGGAACAGGCCCTGGGAACGAGGTTAATTTGCCTATCGATCGATCCATTCGACTTTGCGCTTGCACTCACCTCGCACAGCGGATTTTTAACAAAGAGTTCGCCTTTGCTCTTATGTGAACGACGAGAATTAAAAGAAACAGCAGCAACAAATGGGATAGAGCAAACATTTCGCGGAAAGTTGTTTTCATTCGTTTATGGACCTCTTTTGTGCTTAGGCAGTTTTCTTTCAGTAACACAGATAAATAGTCGGGACACTGTGGGCCTTGTTAGATGAAGCTGGAAAACATGACTGAAGCAAGCGCAGTAAAAGCGGGTGCAAAAAAGCGATAAGTGTATCTTTATAAGTGTAACACATACATGGATGTCTCCGACCTTATTCCACATGACTTAATTAAACCTTTACCGCCATTTATTTTATTTCCCTGACAACTGAAGAATCTCTTGTTGCATACCTTTGACGTCATAGAATAGCTGGTCATGTTCCTGAAGAGGATTGCTGATCATGGCACAATTGTCCCGTATGTTGGGTATCCCATCATTATCTTGATCGTCATCACACGCATCGCCTTGTAAGACATGGGATTGAATTAATGGAGCCATTCTTTATAACATCACGCGCCGTTTATAATTATTGAAACTTTGTAATTGTTCTCGACTTAGCAAAAGTCATTTCCAGAGATCACTTTAGAGCTAATATAGATTAACTGAACGCAACGTTAGTTAATTCTTTCCTAGTCTTACAAGTGTAAATTTAACAACTCGACGTCAGTTTTTTATGGGTCTGTCCTGTTATTGATCATGAATTTTGTCATTACATTGTCAAGGTACGTGGATCCACTTGGTGATAGCCGAGTGGATCCACAGACTACTCTGACAATGTTATGACGAAATTCATTGTCAATAACAGGACAGATGTTTTTTACGAAAACAAATTCTCAAATTGTTCGCTACCGTTCGTTGACGTATCGCATAAATTAAAATTCATGTATCTGAACGCTCATTGACAATGAAAATTAACCAATGAGCGCGCGAGAATTTCT
>JAHPZR010040305.1:7500-12500 GCA_019787425.1 Platygyra sinensis | reverse complement strand
ATTGGAAAGCTTTTCTTGTGGAATTGCAGAAATAAGCAAATTCTTCCCAACATTCATGGATTTCGAGCAAAAATTGTTGCTAAATATGAAACTGAAAAAATAATCATTAGGAAAGACTTCTTTACAAGAACTGAATGGATACTGTCTCCTTATCTATCTTAACTCACTGTTCCTATCATTACGCCACTTTTCTTTATTGTATCAATGCTGTATACTGCTATTATATTTTTTTGTTCAGTAGTTGCTGTTGATTCTCCGTAAGCAACGTAATTACTGTTCTGTAAGTAGTGTATAAGTGTATTGTAAGTAGTTTGTAGGTCGCCCGAGCTCCCTATTGTCGTTAATGTATGTAAAGTCGTGTAAATGATGTAA
Organism: Platygyra sinensis; assembly: GCA_019787425.1. Lineage (NCBI taxonomy): Eukaryota > Metazoa > Cnidaria > Anthozoa > Scleractinia > Merulinidae > Platygyra > Platygyra sinensis. Next base: position 12,128 of record JAHPZR010040305.1, on the reverse strand, counting down.
GTAGTGCTTTTTTGCTGTAAATAAACACATTTGTTAAAAAAAAAAATCATACCTGGTCAACTGACTAATCTCAACATGATCTTTCATGTGGTGGTGTCAGTGTATCGATTAGTTGAAATTTGAAACTCGCCCCAGTTCCCTGCTCAACTTCGGAATGGCCAATATAAAGCTCTGGTCAAATGATTTCGCTCGCAACTAGCCACATGTTGAACTTGCACAGAGACTTTCTTTGGGCAGCCAAGACTTGCAAAGTACTCCCAGGTACGTGCAAATTGAAAAAATCCATTTCAAGGCTACGGACTAAGTCAATATCCTGTTTTGCTTGGATAGCAGGTTCCTATAACAACCAATGAACGTCAATCAACTTTCGTTGACTTGGGTGCAAATTTGATGTCGACCAAAGCGAGTGTAATTTATTGCAAGTGCACGCAAAGCCTGGCCAAATGGAGTCGTAAGAAGACTCGAGTTTTCAACTTGCGTCTACTTAATTGTGACTCCGTTTGGCCAGGGCTTTAATCTGTTGGGCCAACATTTGGCTTTCCATCATTTATCTTAATTACCGTCACCATCTTGATCATTGTCACATTCATCTCCAATGCCGTCTCCATCAGTGTCTGTCTGGTCTGGATTAGGGACAGACACACAGTTATCACAAGCGTCACCCACACCATCGCTGTCCGTATCTTCTTGGTCAAGATTCTTCACAAAGATGCAGTTATCCTAGTGTAGGATATTTCATACAACAAGATAAAGGGATCAGCTATTCACATGCAAAAATATTTTGGACCTAGATTATTTGAATGATAGGATAATTGCCACAACGGTGGAACCTCGCCTTAAGGTCACTCAAGCTCGTCTTTCCATATTGTGAATATTGTATGAATTGATGAGGTTTCACTTTTATGTAAAATTATACCTGCATTGGTGGATGTTTATTGAAGAACAGTTGTTTCGAAGTGCAATTGTGATATATCTCTTAAGTCAGGAAAGATGTCACTCAATTTAGACCAATCACGAAATTTGACCCTATTCTGCTGATACAGCTGTTAATACGGCCAAATTTGCATGGCCCTTTGGCAACCCGTTTTAACGGGATCCACTGTACTCGTTACCTGCCAGTTTCCACACATGGTTTTCGCACGTTTCTTGCCTCTGCGAATGCATTTTGTACGATTTATATGCGTATGTGAAATCTGAAATTGGATCAAGTACTGTTTTAAATCTTGACCATTATGCTTTTTTGTGACCTTTGATTCTTGTCAAATGATAGTGTGCTGAATGATACAGACAAGTCCTGCATATCCTTAGGTTCAAACTTGTGCTTTCGTTTGTCCACTAGCTCTAACGCTCTCTCGTCGACTGTCATCGTCAAACTCTCGGCTTCTATCTTTCAATATTAACTTGGTTAAAAAGTCCGTTTCCGAGTTACTCTAAGCTTCTTTGTCAAAGTGAGGCCTTGCGCAAAATCATTGTTATGAACACGAGTTACACAAGTATAAGTGTGAATACAATCTGATTTTCACATGAAAGGACGAGTACCAAGACTCGCTTTGAGAAAGAGGCTAAAGGTGCTGAATCGAAAATGGCCTATTTCATGATGCCAGTGGAAAAATGGTTGCTCGCCTAGTGCTGATTGTTAACAAATCTCCTGCGACTCTCATACTTCTTTGGTTTCGCTTGAAAGTCGGTCACATTTTAACTCTCGTGAACTCTCGACAAAGCTCATCCTCGTTCAGCTTGGGCTTCACAATGATTCGAGTGCTACGAACCTGTTTATCAGGAATCAAATCATTATCGTCATCCTCATCACACGCGTCTCCGTCCGTATCACCATCATTATCCTCCTGACCCGTGTTAGGCACACGTAGACAGTTATCCTGCAAGGCGCATACCACAAATTATCTCATGAGCAAAAAAGAAAGTTCTTAACTGATATGCAACAGTGGAATAAGACAGCATTGAGATAAAATGGTTGACATTTAGATAACCTGCGTCGCAGACAGTCTAAACAGCGGTCTCATAGTACGGGGACTTTGTGACGTCCGGCGTACGCAGGCTGACATTTGAACTGACCTTTCTACAGTTTGATAAGGTGCAGCTGAGTCCTTTGACAGGAATTGCGTCCAAGTCGGAATCCAATTCACACTCTTCTCCGTCACCAGCGAAACCATCTCTACACTATTCGATAGAATAGCAACCATAGCTGTAAAAAACCCAGGTATCAATATTACGAAGATGCAGTATATTTAGCCAGTACGCAGAACATCTTAAGATAATTGCTTCTAATCCTCGACTAAAGTATTCTACTCCCTTTTTTGCACATTTTTCTCAACTCAAAACAGCTCTGACCCATCAGCTTTCTTCTCAGTCACTTCTCCTTTTTCACCCGAAATAAGGGGGGGGGGGGGGGGGCTCCCCTAGATCCACCACTGGATCATCTCTAGAGACCAAAAACAAAGAGCCAGCTAGCCTCTCCGCGTCGATACCGCAAGAACGACCATCATTAGCTATGGTAACTTCTTCTGCAGTAGTATTGATAAAGTTTGAATTCCAAGGCGTGCACTGTTTTTCGTGTCCTAAATCACTGTCTTCGCCTTTCCCGGGCAAAAGTTTGCCAAAATGTAAGGTATCTGTGACCTTTATCTGCGTTTTCTCTCTCACATTGAAAGACGCCATCAGCTAGTTTATATTTTATGTTCAACAACCAGACATGATATAATAACCATACCGTGCACTTGTATTTCCCATCTCCTGTAGAAGAACATATTGCATTCACTTGGCAGGTGTGCTGTGAACTGGTACACAGGTCACCAGGGTAACATCCCAGATAACCATCACCAATGAAGCCTGGTTTACAAGGACTACACTTGTAACTACCCTGAAGAAAACAGAGGAAACTTCATTGATTACCAATTTCCGACACCGAATTATCCGTCTTTTGCTTGGCTACCAATCGGGGACGTAGCCTGAGAAAATTGTGACTGAGGCAATGTCCATGAAAAATTATGACAGTGGCAATGTCCACGGTTACATTCTCTTAGAGTGTTCAACAAAACACAATGACTGAGGCAATGTCCGTAGTTAAATTCTAATCTTTTCTAGGCTAGACTTTTCAACAAGTCGACCTCATGAGTTTCAGAGTCGAATAGCTTAGAGAACGAAGCGAGCTGGGAGGTTTTACTGAATAAACACGACAAATTATGGACTTTTCGGGAAGTCTAACTATAAACAAGAAAAACGAAAAAATGGATGAGGCAATGCCATGGTTAAATTCTCTTTCAGGGTATTTAGTGTGATTATAATGACTATAAACAACAAAAACGAAAAAAATGACGGAAGTAAGTACCTCGGTTTGACTGTTACTAGCTACTGTCCTAAAAATACATTACAACTCTAAAATAATGAAGTGAACTAGCCATTCGTGAAAATCGAAAGCGTGTACATCCATTTCTTCTTGCAATTTAACATTGTTTGGTTATCTAAAGAACATAAGTTAGGTAACACATCCAAAGTCCCAGCTTGATATGTTTCGAGATGTAGTCTAAAGCTATTGGATATCTAAACAGAGAAGATATTTACAGAACGATCCACCGCTCGCCACCGACACTGAGGTGAATAGTTGTTTTATTAGTATATACTAAAGCAGTGAGATAATATATACACCGCAAAAATTAATTTGGATGATTTCTTTACTTTACACGGATGCAAGCCGGGACGCCGTTTTTCCCCGAGTTGCTCAGAGGTAAATACGAAAGCAGGATATTCGTAGTTTGACTAGCCAATCAGAACGCGCCTTCAACGCTGTCACCTGTTTAAGTATATACTAATATTTAAATATTCAACATGAATACTAAGAGTTTATATCATATTTACCAGTGTATTGATGCAGTTTGAGTTTGGATCACAAGTGTCGATTCCTTCAGAACACTCGTCTATTTCCTCACATTTTTGTTTGTACTTCTGCGCATGTTCTAAGCCCACACCTGATGGAGCATTACCGCGGTACCCGTCTGGACACCCTCCACAACGGTACCCAGGAGAGAGGTTCACGCATTCATTGCGATCGTAACATGGGTTTGCCAGGGCGCACTATCAAGGGAATGACTGCTCTTTAGTTAAGAGTAGGAAGGAAAATGAATTAAGGCTCAACAGGAGAAATACAAATAAAAAGTGTAGGAGTGATTGCCAGTATTGGTAAGCCAGTCACTCGGTTAGTCAATCAGCCAAGTAGATAGCCAGCCAGTCAGTCAGCAGGCCAGTCATTTAGTCGGTCGGTCATGGAGATTGACAGTCAATAAATGTTTATATATGTCCAATTATTCTCGCATTTTGATTGGTTCTTGATTATGGTCAATTGGAGGATCAGCACATAGACGACGCCGTAAATATTTTTCCTCGTTTCCTTATTATATAGAAAAACAGATTCATATTACCGTGTGTCTGTTCAGTAATTGATCACAAAAAAGTCAAAATTTGATAAGAACGTATGTGACACACTCGAGTATCGCCTCGTGGGCTACATTGTTGTTCCTTAACCACTTTTCGACGTGATCTATGATCAATTACCGAACAGATGCACGGCAATATGGATTCTATCTGTCCAGTAACACTTAGAACACCTTTTTTCA
>JAHPZR010040305.1:0-2500 GCA_019787425.1 Platygyra sinensis | reverse complement strand
ATATTGTTTCTGTATTTAATGTTGTTATTAGACTCACGATACTCGGATCCTGTCATGCCAGGAGCCCTGAAGAACACTTCTCCACTCGTCGCATTCACAAATATTCCCCCTGACTCTTGACATGTGGCGTTGAAGGTTATGGTCAGCGGTATCCTGTCGCCTCGTTTTGGAGTTCCTCCATCCACAGCAAAGATGTAATATTTGTAGGTCCACTCAACAGTCTTGTTGCTCCAGACGTACTCGGTGCCATTCTTGACCGCGAACAACGTGGCTTCGATGCGGGGACTGTGACGGGAACGAGGAGCAAATGTAAAGTAGATATTTGTCAGTTAACAATTTAGATGTTCGCCTGGAGACAAAGTTGAATTTCGAGCAATTTTGCTCCGGCTATGGCAGGTTTTCACGACCCAGTCAGTTCTAGCTCCATTCTGATGTAAAACATATTTTGATTCACTCATCGATGTTCAAAAACTCTTATCGCTCTCTCTTTTCCTGTAAAGTTGTCGGTTTACGATCTTTATTTTCTACCCAGTGTTCTACTTCATAAACTGAGAGAGGGGAGGGAGAGAAGGACTAGGTGAATCATCCGGCATTGGCTGCACTTTTAGCGTTTGTTTAAACATAAAAGAAAACAGCTGCGTACAGCTATAGGTATTGACAGACAAACTGTAATTTTAGCAGCCCTTTCCATGGAGTAGCAGAGGTAACTTGCCAATACTTGTTTTTCTACGGCTTGCAAACTTCGTGGGACTGATATGCCGATGCGAAAAGGTTTACCCACACTTCAGAACAAATCTCGATATCTTTATATTGATTGAATTACAGAGTCCGCGACAAAAGAACACATACTCCACTTTACCTCATTGGTTCATTGAGGTATCATACCTTTTGTAAAAAAAAACTTCAGCCTTTTAAAAGCACGCAGTCAGCTAGCGCACATGCGCATAAGATACCATTTCATAGCTAAATAAATACTGTTTTTAACCAGATATGATAAAAATAATATCATAGGATGAGCAAAAGGGCACTCAAAAGCAGGTTTTTCAGTTCACGATCTAAAATCAAGCGAAACACTGCGAAAATTAAAGCGGATTACTAGATGAGCTTTGATTTCAGGTTGGGGTGAGCCTCTTTTCAAAGTGAGAAAACTAGCGTCCAGGCCAATGCGGTCCCAAAGCTGACTGTGTCTCTTTAAGACTGAATCGTTGGCTTATTAATTCCGGGGCGTGACATTGAACTTACAGGGCTTCCAGTACATGACTCCTCTTGTATGTTATCTTTCCATTTATTCCACTGTCCCCATCAGTTGCCGCAGCAACAAAGAATGCCGCCTTTTGGAGTGGGGGAATGGGCTTGAGGTCATAATCAACATTTGGTAAAACTGGGCAGTGGTCGTTGTAGTCTAAAATAAACACCTGAAGGAAACAAAGGTATATCATAAGTTAAAACCAGCCCAGATATCTCCAAGCGATATTTACCTGTGGGTGAGTACCAACTAGAATCACATGAAAAATATGAAAAAAAAAGAGAAACGTTTTACTTTCACCTTAATAGTTATATTTCCCGATGGCTGTGCTGGTTTTCCCGTATCTGTAATCGTTAGGGTTAATAAAAAGCTTGTTGTATGCTCGTAATCTAATGGAGACTTGAGAACCAGTTTTGCTGAAGAAGTGCTGATAGTAAAGGACTGAATTCCTGACATAAAGAGAGGAATGGAGAGAGAAAATCAAAACAACACTATGTTAAACTATTGCAAAATTCAAACTAAGGGAGAAAATTAACGAAGATAAACTTTATTAAATTGAAATTTGCACATGTTTAATCCCTAAACATTTAAATCCAGACTTTACATTTAACGAGTAGAGAACTTTTAACTTCGTCAAGGCGGGGGTTTTCATAAAACATTCGAGAAATCTCCCAACCCCCAAATATTTAGAAGAGCTATGTAAACAGGGAAAAAGTGCTCTTTTGCTTTTGTGAAATGTTTCTCAAAAACACGTTCGAATCTTAAAGACTTAAAACGTCACAACCCTGCCGGTTTATATAGACCCTTTGCATAAATGGCGCTTAAATTTGAATAACAATACTCATACATCCTTAGCCTCACCTTCATGTGAAAATTCCTTTGTCTTAAAACATGAATGTGAGGCTAAGGATGTACCAAGTATTGTTATTCAAATTTAGGCGCCATTTATGCAAAGGGTCTATTCTTCCATCCAAACACACCTATCGACCAATGAGCGCGTGCGCAGTAGCTCAGATATTTCATAAAACTCAATATAACTAAGCCCAAACCTGGAGCAGCCGTAGTAATGGGCTTGACAGTAACGTTAGCGGTTTCATTTGGACAGAAGAAAATTATCTCATTGTCCAATACAAACGAAGGAGGAGCTGTTGTAGTGGGAGGGGTGGGTGGGGAGTATGTCCCCTCCTTAATGTCGAATCTGCGTTGTTCATTGCCAGACAAAATTTCGACTTTGTAAGGTCCCGAGGAGAAGGC
>JAHPZR010040303.1:20000-23095 GCA_019787425.1 Platygyra sinensis | reverse complement strand
TTTCGCGCCAATCTTAATTCGCACGTGGTGCGATTTGTTTATCACTTTATCATCTCACCCAGACCCGAGCACAGACAATACTCAAAATGAATTTTACGTACCTTGTTCTTTTGAAGCCTTCAGAAATACGCTTCACCAAGAACGTTGTTGCATCGAAATTCGACAATGGTATTCCCCTTAAGGAGACATTCACTCAGATAAAGAATGGAGAAATTTTGTTGGAGGATATCCCGCTCATAGAGGTTGTGTTTTACCCGGAGAAGTGGGAATGGTACACTTTGAACAACCGACGGCTCTGGGTCTTAAAAGAGCTGGAAAAGGTTGGAAAATGTCGCTTTGTCAAGACGAAGAGGATTGAGTACGTGGAAAATGTCTTTGAGTATCCGTCTTTGCTATATGGCTCAGCAACTCTCGCAGATAGGTCAGAAAGCAAGCGCTCCTTCAGTTGGAAAGGTGACAACCTGCAAATAACAACACGCTGTAGCCCTTCCAAGGAGGTGAATATTTACTACGAAGAAGATGAACGGAGCTCTCGTTTTGCACGGGAAGAAGCGCCCAGGAGATGGAACAGAGCTGAAAATTCAAACCAGTATGAGAGAAGTCTACAGCACTACGATGGTCGCAAAATGAGACACAAAAAATTGTGTAGAAAGCGCTTCCATCCTTATTCTAGACACCATGAAGTACGTCTTCAAAGAAGGGAGGAAAACTTCGCTGTTCTCCGCTGCATGGTGGAACGGCGACGCGGCCGTAGAAATTCGGAGTCGTCAGAATTTTCTGGATCTGAATTCGGCTTCCATTTCAGTTATACCGTCTGGTATCAAAAGAGGCAAGCGTTTTTACAGCGTATCTACTGTGTGCGTACAGGTCGTCTGAGAGATCCTTCGCGCTTTATCGACGTGCTGTACACTTGTGGAGTCTGCTTCAAGAGCTTCAAGACCAAAGTGAGCTTGAATCAACACAGCGAGGAGCTATTGCACTGGGCCTGTGTGCGATGTGGAAGGTTTTTTGAAAGCCACACTGCTCTTGGACAGCACAAACTTGCCTTGAACCACACAGTGTAGGCGTCACGCAATCACAACAGTTCCAAGATGCATAAATATTCGTTTGATACAAACGTTAACTGTCCTCCTTTGAATTTTCCTTATTTTATTACTGGAACAATGTACGGGCAATATGTGTCAGGTTGTTCAATTCAATCAATTCAATTCACAAGTTGATGTTCATTTTTATTGTCACGGTTGATTGCGTGACACTATGTTGCATTGAATTCGGTGTCATTGTGTTACAAATGAGTGCAATTATTGCAATAGAACATAAAGATAGTCATAAAAATTATTCATCGAATCATGCATGTAAAATCTTAGATAGAGAAAGATTGTAATTTCCATGTTTCTATTATCAATGATATAGACAAATAATTGTTGGAAAAAATATAATTAACCACCCAGTTTTTTCAGCTGTAAAACAGGAAAATGACAGTACAAGAAGTTGGTGAAAGCTGTACCATGTTAAAATATGTTTTTGATACACAAATTGTCAAAAAATACAGTTATGGTTAATACAAGTTATATAATATAATATTTTTTTCAGAAATAAGTATCTTCCTGATGTTAGACCATATATTAGACAGTCCATTAATGGAAAGTAAAATTGTAAAGTCAACCAAGTTGTATTTGTTTTGTGTGTCTTGCTTCTCTCTGTAAATATGCCCATTCCATTTTCCCTTCTTCTGTACTCTGTCTTTTTAAATTAGCCATCCGGTTTTCGCTCTGTAATAAGCCTTTGTTCATCATCATTAGGGCTTTCCTCTATCGGATATTCTTTTGATGTTCTTCCAAACTCTCAGAACCTCTTTTCAAGGATGTGTAGCAGTCAGTGAATGAGAATTTAGCTGCTGACAGGGTCCTGGAAAGTCCTGGAATTTTATTCTGGCATTTTCCAGGACTGAAAAGTTCTGGAAATCTGTTACAGTGTGTAAACTCAACTAAAAGATATGAAGTGTATGGAAGGCAGTAAGGAGGGTTGACATTTAAATCTTGGGAGTGTAGGGGCTAATGCAAATTTTAGAACCCTTGAAAAATCAATATGAGTCCTGGTAAAGTCCTGGAAACTTGTTTCTGAAAAAGTGCATGAACCCTGATTTTATAGATAAAATGTCTTAAGCTAGGGACCGGAAGTCAAAGGGTTACTAGATAAAGGAGATTTGTAGAAACACCCGAGGCACCTCACATCTCTGTTGACAAAAGAAAGGACAATGACCTTTAGTTGACTGGCTTCTCCGAAAGGAAACATGTTTCCACAAATTGCTGGACAACAGTTGTTCAGTGATTAGATGAGAAAAAATGTAGAGACGTTAGCCTACGGCCATTCCCTACCTCTCCCTCCCTCCCAGTGGAAAAACGCCAATCGCAGTTTTAGTCTCTTTGGCATACCGGCATCCTTTCAGTACACAGGATGTCACGCAACACGCTGATCCCCGTGTGATGTATGACAGCCACCACCATATGTGCCCTTCATTCGTTTATCGTCAAAAAGGGTATCGCGTTACCTATGAGCGAAGGGTTCACAGCATACAGCGCATAGACGTTGAAAGTTCGTTCCCTTGTTCTTGGATCCAGGACAAGTCCGTTTTGAGTAAGTCTGTAAACATGCTGTAAAGTCATTTAAGAAACGAATTGCGGAAACTCTGTCATTTTGTGACCTTTTAGCAGTTTTCAAGGAGAACAGTTAAGCAGAGTACAGTATATAGTAGTTGCTTCGGACAATACCTATGTCCATTACGTAACGTTTTGAACCTATGGCGGTTAAACGAATTACGTAAATACGTATGTGAGCAAAAAACAGTTAGAAACCATGAACAGGAGGGAAATTTTCCACATGTTCTTTCTGTGCAGAAAGATTACTTAAGTCCGATATCATGTTCCAGAGCAAAATGTTAGCTATTTAAGGTCATAGCCTCTTGGTTCTTTAATTAGTTGTTATCACACTGCAAAACAATCCCTTCTTTCTCTTTAGAAAGTTTCTTTTGAGAAACGTATGGGAAAAGGAACGCGCTATCTATCTGGGTGAGTGGGTGAATATTAAAAACCGCG
>JAHPZR010040303.1:5000-15000 GCA_019787425.1 Platygyra sinensis | reverse complement strand
ATAGAAAGAAAAGTATCAAGAATTGATTTGGATTTTCTGGACAGCCTCTGAGTCCGTTATGACAAAGTTACATTAAACTTGAATTGTAACTTTTGATGCTTGGAGTTAACGCTGTGTAAAATCAAAATTATTTTTTCCTTGGGTTTCTACAAGATCGGTGCTTCGTAATCCGACTTAAAATACGATTTGTAGTGCATTGTTTTTACCCAGAGCAGTTGCAATCAAATATTAAAGTTTAAAACTAAGTTTACCTGCTGTTTGTCTTGTTTCACTAGTTTTCAAAATGATAAAAGCGTGTAAAAACACCGGTGTATGTGCCTTGCTACAGGATTGAGTCACCAGGGTCAGGGTTGTTCAAAGCTTGATTAAGCTAACCCAGGGTTAGCGAGAATTTCTATTTCAGTGTTGTAACTTTTTGGTGAGATGTTCTGTTTATATTGTTTGCCCTTCAGTTTTAAGCTGAAGTAATCTCAAACTACACCAAACATTAGAGGTGAAAAACATTTTTAAACAAGAAAACAAAATGCTTCAGTTAACGTTCAACCCTGGGTTAGCGTTAACCGGCTTTCGAACAACCCGGCCAAGATATTTAACTACTGTGTAGCATAAAATGTTCTGCGACTTTTGCAGTTTTTTCCATGATTAGCAAAAACATTTCCCGTTAAGAAAATTTCCCGCAACAATTTTCTCCGCAGGAAATTTACTCCATTGGCAAACTTATACAAACAAACATTACATGTAGAATATTGTTGGCAAAATACCAGTGTGGAGAAGAAGCAATGTCAGTTAAACGCGACTTTCTGAAAGTCGCAAATATTAATACCCAGCAAAAAACAGCAGTCTTTGGCAATGTGAATCGCAAACATTAGTTCCCCGGTGCAAAATACAAAATATCGCCGATCCGCAAAGATTAAATTCCCGCAAAAATTTCGCGCCACGCGGTGGTCAGAAAGCTTCTTCACCTTCCTGATAGCCTATGATAAGTTGATAATATATCAACGACCTGATATCGCCGAAAATGTTCGGCCAGATTTGCGTCAATTGGCTCTTTTGGTCCCTCTATCAGTGCCAAGCTTGGCAACCATCCAGGGCACGGCAAAGACTCCTTTCTCACTCACCTCTACCGAGCAGAAAGAGAACGGCCATAAGCCGATGTGCATGTGAATTTAGAGGGTTTTGTTTTATTGAGAGCGCACAGATGTTTAAAACAATGATAACACACTGTATGCCAGACCGACAGTCAAGCACCCGAGATTAAACTTATGCCCATGCCACCCCGCCTAGGATTGTCCACAAGGGTTCAGGAACTGAACTAAACTAAACCTGTCTGTGTTCTAAAGTCTTCTAAGCTTTTACAAATTTAACTCTGTTCAGTCTAGGATCGAAGAGCAGGTACCTAAAGGATACAATTGTAGAATATGGATCACTTTACCGCACTGATTTGTTTTTATATGCGGTTTCAACTTATACAAATCGCTTTGTACTTTTAATTAGGACTGGTTTTCACCCGAACCCAAGCTTAAACATTAAAGAACACAATTGATAATTAGCGCCTCAGTGTGTTGAAAAAATTCTGAAACAAACGACGTCACTTATCAGCAGCTCACAGCCTGTGTGTATTTTTCTGATGATAATGTTTCTGAGCAGGTGATAAACAGCTTTAACAGATCTAGAGCTTGCAAGGAGAATGAACTGCATGGAAAATTTAAACAACATGGTACCCCGCACTGTTACTCGAAAGTTGGCGACCACAAATGTACTGTTTATTTGGCCGCGCGGCGGCGTGTTTGAGTTTGATTGAGTGAAATCTAATAAACTGATTGATAATCATTCTGCAAAATTCAAGTAAATTAGGACTGACATCTCAAATGGAAAAACATATATTTTTCTCGAAACGTTTTAAACCGATTATTTTCCACACGACTGCTTTATCTCTTTTTTCGGACAGCGGGGTGAAAAACAATTGTCAACTGGGAAGACGTCTGGTTGTCGCTGCGGTTTCAGCCCATGATAACTATATTCGGTTCGGAAGGAAGGGGCGAAGGCTTTTAGCGAAATTCAGTCATCGTTAACAAAATGCATAAAATATTTTCTTAACATGAGCCTTTAAATACTGCTTGCTAGCATGTCGCCATTCCACTAAAGGGACAAATACCTGGAGCCAGCTGGCAGGATTAGGTAATCTCCAAGTTCGTTGTGGATTCAGTACAGTGCTAGTCTAGACTGCACACGTTCGGAAATATTGTAATTTCCAGAACTGATGTGATTTGAAAAGGTGAGTTTACAGGTTATTCCATTTTTCAAAGTGATTTTCAGTTGTTCTTAGTCATTTCTGTGTAAATTCGGCTTAGTAACCTTGCGATAACCCTATCAGTGACTTTGATGTACAGTGATATTTTTACAATCTGAGTCCGTATCGGAGTGAGTTTACTACAATAATACCTTGCTGCTAACGCGAAGATAAGAACCTTTTGAGATCATATAGAAACTTAGACTTCAAAATGGGCATTCTTATAAAAATGTACAATGTCAGAAGTTTAAAAGATTACATAAATTCTGACATTTGGCTGAAATCTAAACTCACTATAATAATCAATTTTGTTTTCCTTTTACACTTCCACAATGCATGATTTGACAGTGTTTTTCTTGCATGTTTTCGTGTGCAAAACAGTACTTTCGTAACTTTTAAGTAAACCACCTTGTCATTAAGGATAGAATATTGAATAAACCCCTTTCTGACAAAAGATAGCATCTTTGCTTTTACAGAGACTTGAAGTTTTCAGTCTTATTTGTCACGGTTTTGGCAGGCGCTTCCTGATTTTGTTTCGCTTCGTAGACACGTCGAGGCCAACATTTGTCAACATTTGTTTGGAAAATTTCCCAAGACTTAAGTAATTCTAGAAAACTCAAGGTATGGTAAAAAAGGAGGTTTAAATAATAAAGAAATCTCGTTCGTTATATTCTGACGACTACAAGGCAACTGAGATTAAATTGAGGATTTTTTTATGTGAGTAGTGATTTAGTTTGATATACAGTACTGCAGCCTTCTGGTGTGTGGTTCTAATAATTAATTAATAAACTAATCAAATAAGTAATTCAATAAACAATCGAGAAATGTCCTCGCTGTTTTTTACTTTGCACTTGAACAATATATTGCCATGAATTAAATAAACTTATTATATGAAAGACAAAAGTAAGATTATTATGAGATCCTGAATATTCTTGATCACAAACCGCAGCCGGAGATTGCTGACGAAGTTCTAATGTGGCAGACATAGCAAAAAATAGACTTGACAAGATAATTGAAAAAATTCCCACGCCTTCCAAAGGTCTGGTGGGACAATTTGAATATAATTTTCCTTTTAGACAGTTGTTTTAAAGCAATAAGTTTAATGTAACAGGAAGGGAATGCAATAACTGAATCTAGATTGTGAAACATATTTTTGCGTGATCTCTCCGATGCGACGCTGTTTTCACAGCCATGCTAAACCAAACCTCTTTGATGCAATGCTGTTTTGTTATGTTGAAGAAGGTGGCTGCAACAAAGAAAAAATCCCTCAATAATGAAAACATTCACAGAAATAGCATGCGATTACAAAAGAAATAGCACCCTGCAAACTGTCTATAACACATTATGCAAAATAGCTTTAATTATATTTAATTTTTTCAGTTCCCTACGAATTACCCGAATTATACCTATGTTTGGAGAGTAAATGTGGAAGTTACTTCAAACCCGAAGAAACCCTGTCAATGCTTTATAAGACGTAGGAACAATCACTCCATTCGTTTATATTAACATTGTTTCAACGAATAGTATGGCAGGAGTCTATTTGTACATCAATGAAAACAATTTAATTATCGAAGGTCTATTAAAATTTGAGAAAGAAATCCATGGAAAACACAATATCGTTCATATCCGTCTAAAGCAGCTGCGACGCCACAGTGTGTCCAATATGTGTCTGTCATTTCGCGTTTCAGATAGAATTCGGTTTTAATTTTTGATTCAGAGCCCCTCTTACAGGTTTGAATCGATATGGAGTGTACAATGTGACAACAGTTCAAATTTGCTTGTATGTTGCAAGTTTTGAACTCGTCTTTAGCTTCAAGTAACCTCCCTTAGCGCGAATGAAAATCAATTGAAGGTAAGCTTCCTTTCTGTGCCAGGCTTATAGTAGCTTTAATTTGTCAGGCTTATAACAGCTTTAATGGTAAAACACCTCGTTTCCTTGGATGTATAGCATTTCGTTCTGAGTGACAAGTACAGATGGTCTAAACGAAGAAAATTTCACCGGGCATAGGTGAGACTCCAGACTTGATTCTGATTCAGTTCTGAAATGTATGAACAGATAAAACAAAGAAAATTTCTCTCCCACGCAATACTCGATTCCGGTGAATCTCTTTTGCAGAGGTTCTTCTCAGGTCAATGTGATATCAGGTCAAGCAGTTTCTCTTTGACCGTAACTTTAGTTTGCTGTAATCCGTGGAGCAATTTTTTTCATGATAGTTATTACCGTTAGTACTAAGCAAGAATCGATTGGTAAAAGATCTTTTTAACTGGAGATCTTAGTAGCTTAAAGTCGTTGAATTCAGTTCCTTACAATGCAACCACCGTGTTTTTATTTCAGTTATTTTTTCCGATTACTGTTAAGCTTCAGATCACATTTCACTGACTTGTCTTTTAAAACAAATGCTGAATTTAAAGCCATTTGGTGGTTACTGTTGCTAAATGTAATATGGCCATTTTAGCTTTATTAAGAAATTATGTTAGTTTTTCACTAATCCAGTAATCAGAGAGGAATTAAAATATTCAGAGCACTGACGTTCATTGTACAAAACTATAGCTCTAAATCGAAGAGGCACGATTGTAAATTCATAACAACAATCAAAGCAAGGAGAAACTTGGATGAAGCTAAAAAACGTGACTTTTTCAAAAATAAAACCGAGAAACGTGATCGATTATAATTAATAGAAGTGTTTATTTAGTCTCGAAAGGTCAATCTATGGCGATGACCCAGTTAGGTGCTAAGGGATGTGGGATGGAGTTATTCTCTGTAATTAATAAGAAGAATAAATGAGACATGATTGGTGTCTGTCTACTTTTACTGAGTGGATCAGTATATGTTAATACCAAGGGAGTTGTATTCAGTGCATTCTCTGTGTATTTTGTCTTTCCGATTGCTGTAGGTCTTAGAAGATCTTAGAACTTTTCTGATTTCGTTTCGCGTGAAACAAGTGTCGAATTTTAAGCTTATTTCTTTCCAAAAAAGTATTGTTGTCTTTGCTTTACTATAGCTTTGTTGAAATGAAAAGGTACTTTAAATGCATTTTATATGACTAAGCTCAAGCTCCGAGACTTGAATAAAGGGTGTTTGTCTTGGCGGGTGAATTACAAGACGGATAAATCAGCTACTATTCAATTGAGTAGCGAAAGGGAGACAAAGTAATAAGTTCTAGCTGCCATCTACAGACTTGAGATCGTTTAATCATGTTAACAAATACAGGAGCCTAGACCATGTATATCACCCTGTGATAAAACACGACGGGCATTTGAGAACATAAGGAAACGTTTGCAATCCGCGACTTAACGGATTGCTCTCAAAAAACCAGTAGTCATTTTGGAGTGTATTTGAGGAAAACTCGAACAAGGAACGCATATGGTTATCGGACGCCACCGTTTTCAAAGTGTTTTTAAACCACACGAAAACAAAAAACCGAAGTTTTCAAATTCCTCCGGTTTGAAGAGCACCGTTTTCTTGACGGATTAGTTTGGACGGCAGACCTTACCGTAGAAATAAAGGTGCGTTTTAAAATTTCTCGGCGTGGTGTACCGGCTACCCAAGTCGCATTTTATGCCAGTGTTGCCAAATCAATTAATAATAGATGGGAATTGGGAATTAATCAGTCGATGGAAAATCAGTTGATTAGTCATTGATTTTCGCCGATGAGCGGCAAAGAGTAATCGATAATTAATAAAGTCGTTGATTACTCATCGATGAAGTCTTCAGTGTAGAAATCTCCAATCATTCCTAAATCGAATATGAAGAAATAAGCACAACCGTTTCAAAAAGGTCCCATGCAGCGACATGCGCCTTTTAGTAGCTTCCTCGTTTATAATCCGTGTTAATCTTCTCCATCCTTAATCATCCTTGTTCCTTTATGGTTTATTATTATCTCTTTGGTGTTTTTATATCTTAGTTATCTATTATTTTCAGGTTTCCTTCAAATTAAAGTAATTTTGTCCGTGGTCAAAATAACTCAAAATTTCTTGACTGAGCTGAGTTCAAATTAGAATTGTTTAAAAGGAAGTCTGTTTTGCACTATTGAACTGCTGACAAAATACTTCGCGGACTTCACATGACTTAAACGAAGCTATTTCACCCAATTTTTTTGGCAATTTCAGCTCTTATCAACTGGTTATAGATTGATTAACTGAAACAGTATTACAATAACAGCTTAAAAGTGTGGGAGAACTCCAAAGAAACACAGCCTGGAGAAGCCAAGAAGAGTCATGAATGGGAAAAACTAGAGAAGATTACCACGGATTAGAATTTGTAAAGCATGTGTTATTTATAATGCTTCTGAAATCACCCTTCTTCGATATGATCCCGAGACATTCCCAATGAGAGACTGCTGTACAGCTTATTTGAAGTTTAGAATTCATAGTTGACAAAACAATTAGATTTAGCTTAAGTACTGTGAACCACAGCCTCTTTTAACTCGATATCTCCTGTTTTTCCTGTCTCGGCAAATTCAATGCAAATATTATAAATTTCAGTTTTATTATCTCGGCTGACATGCGCGTCTTGACTGTTTTCGGAGCTTTCGTTGCCTTACACTGAGAGCCATGGTGCGTTTACTATCGCTGCGTTGGGTCTAGGAAGATATCATTGTTTGAATCTCTTGCGATAACCCTTGGCTTTGGCATTGCTCTGCCTCGGACGAACTGCCTCGGTAAGATTTTTCTTCTCTTTCAAGTGTATACTGACTGATGACCATCCGCAAACAGAATTTTTTTTTTTATGTTGCTTATAGAGCCCCCAAGCTTGGCATCAGCAAATTTTCCACCAAGCTCCTGCTACTGCTAACAGTCCCTTTTTTAACGCTTCTCTTCTTCCTTACAAGTTTTCAAGGTGACAATCTATTTTCACCAGCGCTGGCAGTTTGCTTTATGTAACAAAAACCTTAGTCTAACGGAAACAAGATTTCGCGACTGTTTGAAAGGAAAAACGGAAGAACTAAAATATCTCAGAGCTGCCTGATATGAAGGAATTGACCAAGAAACAATGGGATAAGCGACATGATTAAGTTCTAACTTTCACTTGGCGGAGTCTTTTTTTTTCAGTATCTCACAAAAATCATCAGTTATTATTTCCCCGTCCATGTGTGTTCTTTGGTGCCAGTGAAAGGGCTTAATAGTAAATGTTGTTTTATCAGATGAGTCTCGGACAAACCGTTTTTCACTCAGTGAGAGATATTTACGAGAATTAGGTCATCTCGGTGCATTAAATATTCGGAGCAAGTAAAATTATAAAAAGGAAGATTGAGAAAACCCTTAGACAAAAACTGCTGCAAGGTGAGAAAAGCAAAAACGTGTCTTGTTTCAAAACAAAAGAGAAAAACGTGATTTTCTAATAAATAAAAAAGGTGTTTAGCTTGACAAAAGGTCAGCATTGATGACCCAAGCACCCGCTAACGGATCTAATTATTCTCTGTTCAGTCTATGACCATTAGAGAGCCAAAGCTACTTCTACTCATTTGTACACGCTGGAGGGCGACTTCCCGTGTTTGATTTGTCAATGTTCAACCATTTTAGTCCAAAGTGCAAACTATACATCAGGTGTTTTTGATTACATTCAAAATTCTGCCGAAAAAACTGAAGGAAATCGAAGTAGTTTGCATTGTTCACTGCAGATAAAAGTATCAATCTCAAAATAACCTGAAGCTTCATATAATAATATTTCCGAATGGTTCAACTTTGACTATTTAATAGTATGTCCACTCAGCTGAGATAGTAATGTAGGTTCTTCGATGATCAACATGTGATACTTCTGTGAGAGAGAGGACTGGAAGAGAGGAATAGAGGGGTCAGCGCACGTGACGATCACGCTGACATTAAAGTATGCGAGATGACTGACATGAACTGAAATTGGACAAACTGAAAAATTACTTTCGATGAAAAAAATATCATGTTAATGGAAGTAGAAAACCCCCAACGGGTTCATTACTTATTAAACGTTTTGCGTTCATTTGATAAAAAGCACAAAGGCTAATATACTTTGAGCCCTTTTCGATTATTATCGTCTTTTTTGACAACTGCAGGTCACCGGCAGGTATGATAATTTGCAAAATAAACTGGAAAAATTTACATACCCTTTTGCCCTTTATAAGACAAGGGTTAAGGTTTCTGCGCTGCTTGGTCTGTATTCGGACATTGCTTTGGGGTAATCAATTCAGTTATTTCGTTTATGGGACTGTGAGACTGAATTCTTGGTAGCATTTGCGGTTCAAACATCGTATTGAGATTTAAAGACTTTAAGAATATTTCGTCATAATCTGGAACACAAAGCGGCGCAATCGAACTTTCCGATTCCCAGCCGAGACGAGCCCAATTTTCTTTGTAAGTACACAGAGAAGAAACAGTTATTTACAGGGAAAATCGCATACGCCTTTTTCATTGTTTATTTTTCGTTCCCTGGCTGAGTGTTTTATTTTTCTACCAACTTAGGCTGAAAACGGCAGGCTGTGGATATTGCTGGAACATCCTAACATTACAGAGTTTTGTGTTCCTGTTATTGTATGAGGCATGCTTTTCTAGTCACAGGTAAATATGTAAAAATAGTTTCTGTCAGAAAACGTTTATTTCGTTGTTGTGCAGGATAATTGGATACAAAATTTTACATAAATCCTTGTGAATAGGTTCAATTAAATCTTCCCATGCACGGACTAAAATAATATATAAAAGTACGACTTGTGCTGTTTTAAAAGTTTCATTTTGTAAAAATACCACTCTATTTATATACTGACTGACGAAATACAACATTGTACTATGTTAGGAACAAATGCAAGAGAGCTGAATAGAGTCAGCTTGAAACCTGAGAGTAGCCTGAATGTAAAACTCAGCTGTTAGGGAAGGCCAGCTTACAGGCCCCATAAAATCAGTTGACGCAGAGCAACATAGGCTAGTTTCTAATGTATAATGTTAAGTCATTGCCAGTTTCTAATTTTATATCTGCTAAATGTATGTCCAACCTAGAAAACTGTGTAAAGTCAGCTGAGTTTCCTTCGCGGAATCAT
Organism: Platygyra sinensis; assembly: GCA_019787425.1. Taxonomy (NCBI): domain Eukaryota; kingdom Metazoa; phylum Cnidaria; class Anthozoa; order Scleractinia; family Merulinidae; genus Platygyra; species Platygyra sinensis. The sequence goes on along the minus strand of JAHPZR010040303.1, from coordinate 5,706 downwards.
TTCAGTTCGTTCAGTGACAAATACATCCATTCTATTTAACCCGCATACAAATTGTTATTTATTCAGGTGTTTTTAGTGCACTATTCATGATTATCGATACGATTTACGTCCACGATTTTCGTTGAAGTTGAAAAGATGAATAAACGTGTTAATTCCAAGTTCTACGAGTGTCCCTATTTCCAGTTGTAGCAGATTCCACGGTACTTTGGAACCCGTGACAAGGTCCTCTCCCGGAGCAAGCGAGTTGCTCCGAGATAATTCCTGAGTCGAGCTGATAATTTGCTAGAGTCAAGCGCACAAGTTTCCAGCCAGTTGAGCCTTTTAATACCCGCTTTCCCCATTTGTCACAATACTAACTCTATTGCACTTCTGAAATGAACAACTGGCCCTAATTTTTATAATTATCTCTTTCTTGTCTTTCTCGTTTAGAACTCGACGCTAATATTCCAGCTGAAAAAAAAGAATGTCGGACCTCAAAAACAAGAGCGGAGGACTGGAACCTGGGGAAGCCTTCAGTAAACCGGTTTATTACGTCATCGCTGGTGTGTACGCTCTTCTTGCCGTCACAGGAATCAGTCTGAACACACTCGTTATTGTCGCATTCGTGAGAGACCGCAGCCTTCGTACGTCTTCCAACAGGCTGATTCTTAGCATAGCCACCGGTGATTGGTTACACTCACTGCTGGTTTATCCTTGGGAATTGTCA
>JAHPZR010040302.1:0-47500 GCA_019787425.1 Platygyra sinensis | reverse complement strand
GAATGGAAGATCATTCAACCTGTTCTAAGGAATCTAGATGGATGCCATTCGAGATAATTATGACGTAACTCGTTTATTCGTTGTCGTTAACAGGCAACCTCGTTCCGAGGCTCCCTCCTCTGCCTCACTTGTCTTTTTCCGAACGACATGAAAGGCAGAGGAGAGAGCCTGGAGACGAGGTAATTGACAGGTTGCAATTATGACGTCATAATGACTTCTCTTATACGTTCGCCTTCCGACAGTCGATTTAGTCAATGGTGTTGCTCTTGTCCAAATGACGTCACAGTTATCTTTTTACAGCTAACCTCTCTTTTTCTGGCGAACGCGAGGAGAAAAAAAAATAGAACGCCTGATAACAGTCGAACGCTGTTAATGCGACCTCCTGTGGGCCATAAAGTTGCTGCCTTAGATAACGAGATTCTTCAAACCAGAGAAGGGTTTTCTTTGGTTCAAGTAGCCGTTGCTCAAATGGGCGGTAGACGCTCTATAAAAATGGTGGGTTACTGGTTCCACTGTAATTGGAGTTTCCCACTACTAGACAAATCCTGTAAGCTCCCTCGCTCGCGGAACTTATCTGTTCACACTGAACTCGACGAAATTAAATAACTTGTAACGAGGACGAGAAGGCCAATAGACCAAGTTGGGCTTGAACCAAAGTGAAGCGAACGCGGTGAATTCTCTAACTTGGGATATAACCCAAACGCCGTTTTTCCCCACCCACAGTTAGGGTGCGTTTCTTTAAGGATCTTAAATCCTAAAGAATATGGAAATGGATTTTGCGTCTGGAAGTGGATTCTTCGGTTCCTTTGACGCATCATGATCCGAGAGATTTTGTATTGATCTGTTTAGTAAAGAAACGCAAACTCCTTTGTCGGATTCTTAAGGATTTAAGAATCCAATCTTGGATTTCCTTAAAGAAACGCACCCTAAAATGACCTAAAAGGATAGTAGGAGCTTTCGAAAGCCTTTTCACAAAAACGCTCCTAATTTTCACCCGTTGTCTTTCTCATCGTAGCATCTTTCTGGCGAACCTGCGTAAACTTTACGCGTTCTCAAACTGACGAATACCTTCAGAGTGTAATGTTTCGACAACTTTTCTGACTTCCCTGCTAGTAGTGTGCCACAATCTAAGGCTAGGAAGCACAAATAAACTCATGAAATTGAGAATATTCTTTCCTAAGCATATTGAAACATGAAGTGTCACAACTTTCGCGACACAAAGCAGTGCTCGCGCATAATTTAGTTTGTTCCCGACTCTGTAAACACAGCCGGCTCTTGTCGCTCGCTTGCTGTTTGTTAATCAAGTGAGTGTGTTTTCGATGACGAAAGGTCTAAATATGGTTATTAAGCTTTGCACTTCTAACCTGCGGTTTAATTATGTACAAATTCTTGTTTCACTCATCCATAAATGTTCTTTCTTTGAAGCACGATTGCAATAAGTTATCACTGAGCCCAATGTTATTATGATTCTAAGAGTTTTCTTTTTAGAGTGAGGAGGGGTTGGGGGGGGGGGGGGGTGGAGGAGGAATCAGGTGTTAATGTTATGACACACAGTAAATACATCTACTAAAAACCTCTCCCTGCTAAATGAGATAAAACAATTAATGAGAATTTGCATTAATTTCATGGCAGTGGTTAGCCAGTAGCTTCTTCTTTGAAACCATGTACAAGAATCAGCCTTCTCGCTACCCAACAATCCTAGCCTCGTTACATTGCTTTTGTTTCTGTACAACAGGAATGCAAAAGGGGCCTTGGAGGGGAGGGGATAGAGAGTTAAACCGTAAAACTCAGTGGGGAGATGTGGGCAGTCTCATCCCAACCTTCCTCGACCAAATCAGTTGTCACAAGCCACATCACAGCTGATTAAAATATGCTACGATTTCTTCTTTTTCTTCTTGGTCAGCCCATACGAGGCTAGCCTAGCAGTCGATAGATTACTCAGCCGTTCTTTTCTGTGCCCCTCTGAATTGTCTTTGCAATCGTTTTTGACTGCAAGTTCTTTCATCTCCTTAAATGTTAGTCTCCTTCGCTTTGAATGATTTCTGCTTTTGTTTCCCTTTTCTCGATTCTTCTTTGTCCTTTAATCTCTCCTGTCCTTGTTTAATTGGACGAATTTGTTCTTGTGAAACCTGACTGTTTTTATTTCCCCTTTCACTGCCGTTTATTGTTTTGCTGGGAAATTTTTCGTTTTAGTTCCACTGTCATTTTGTTGAGTTGTTCCATTATTATCAACAATGTTTTCAGGCGTTTTAGCCTTTATCGGTACACTGTCCTTGGAGAGCTTTTTCTTCTTCAAATTTCCTTCATTCTCTCTGCGGAAAAGAAACATTGATAAATAAAGTCACAAGCAACAGAAAAGGAAAACAGAACTTAAGCAGTTTGCAACTTTCACAAGGAGGTAGACATAGCTCTAGTTACGTAGATTTAACTGAGAACAACGTTATACTTTATACAAACAAATACCAGCTGTTGAGAACGACTCAATAAATCCGTGGTTAAACTCAACGTTTGACTTCATTTTGACCAGGAAAAACCTCCATGGCGAATACTCGACTTGCACACATCGAAACCTCGTGGAATTAAGTAAAAGTACTTGACATTTGATCCCTGTCACTCATTTCTAAATAAGGTACATGTAACACAACGTTATGCTCTCCTGAACACCGGGTGATGCTCGATGTACCAAGTAAATATATGCACTATTGTCTCGTTCTTTTGTGTTAAGTCTATTGTGTTACTGTGTAAGGGATAGGAATCATTGTTGTGTTCTTTGTGACGTAACTCGAGACTTGCTATTCACTTGGTATATCGTGCACCAGCCTGAACACCAGCCTTGATAAACAATAATTGCATCTCCAAAGGGGGAGATGATTACGCATTTTATATATTCAATGTAAAACAGACCTTTCTGTGTCAGCAAGTGAAGGAAGGATCCTTTTCTTTCGTTGCACATCTCTCCCTCGCTTGCGGTATTTTTTGATATCTTGGTACTCTTCACTCTCAGCTCTACAATGTGAATGAAAAACAAGATGACCATGACGGTTTCTTTGATCTGCAAAATACATTTGTGATTCTTTTCGTGAACTTTTTGAGAGTATGTTTTTAAAAATTTGTTTTAGCTGCTGTTCTTGTCGGTCAGGAGCAAGAATCACGACCTCTGTGGGAGGGGGGGGGGGATTCTCGGACTTCCCATCAAACTGATTCGCTGAGAATACAACCGAGTACTCTGCGCATGCTCAGAGAATTGGAGTCGTGATTCTCGCTTCTGAACAAACGAAATATGACTTCTGAGAATGAAAATGCGTCTTGAGAGTGTTAAGGTTGTGTTTACGCTGACTTGACGAGAAGTAACGATATAGTGTACTAGCAAGAACGATCACTCGGTAATCACAAGTGCGCGGACTGGCAGGAAAGTCTGTAAAATCTATAGTGGTTCACCTGTACTGAGACACCTTTTTGACCGAGGCCCATTGGTTCAATTCTCTGTCAGGACATGATAAAATCTAGGGGTACAGAAGAATATGATATTTGTTACTCAGTCACGGTGTTCGAGTTATTTTGACCACGTGCAGAATTACATTGAAGGAAACCTGAAAATAATAGTTTTCTATATAGAGGAACACCAAAGAGATAATAATAAACCATAAAGAAACAAGGATGGTTAAAGATGGAGAAGATTAACACGGATTACAAACGACAAACTAGAAAATTTAGGCTAAACTTTTCAAGATGCCAACCGTGACTTAGATGATTTCCAGTCAGTTCTGCGGACTCTCGAGAGTTTGTTTACGACTTTTGTTTTGTTTCATGTAAGACGTCACAAAATGCAGCATTTCACATGAGGTAAATTCAAAGTTTTATGTCAACCGCCATTTTTCGATGCGAAGCTTTATGCTTCATTCTTTCTGATATGTCCTGATATCACTTGATGAAAAAAACCTCGAAAGCTGTAAAACTCGAGGAAACTGTTGGAAAAAGAATTTAAATGCGCCTCAAAGATTAGGTAAGCAGTTCGTAACGAATAACATCGCTTTGCCTCTAATTTTTGTGAGACTCACAAACATTAGATCGCTGAGACTGCGCAGTATTAAGAATGATAAAAATTCAAGATCTTGACTCAGTTTGACTATAATTTCTTGAGTTTCTAAATGCTCAAATGTCATTTCACTCAAAAGATACCTGCAGTTCTCAATAACAAGGCAAGCTCGCGGTTTTTATTAAGAGTCTTCTTGCAGATATGTCAAGACATACTGGATAGATACCTCTTCTGTTGTGAGCCCGTAGTCATTTGGTACAACTTGTCGGTATTTGAATCTACAAGGCATATCGCCAATGATATCCTCATAATCCAGTTTATAGTATTCGTCAAAATAGTCTTCAAAAGTTTTCTCGTCTAAGAAAAAATATAATAATAATTTGTTAGCTTGTATGTTATGCTAGTACTGTAAGTAGAGTGAGTATCGTATGTAATACTGTTAGGATATTGTAAGCTACTTCGCCAATGCTAAGTTACGTTCCTAAATGTAGGTAATATTTGTATTGTTGGTAACGTTACTGTTGCAATAAAAAATACATTCAAAAACTTAAAACCTTGTTAGCAAGGCCTTTGTATGGACAAGAAAAACATGAACAGCACTGTGAGATACACAACTAAATTCAACGTACAGAAATCTTTTTATGTTCTCTACGCTTCGTCACTAGAGCACGTTTTCCAGATTTATTTCAGAGACATTTGAGTTGCCTTTCTCAGTGCTGGCTGGACATTGACTGAATTAGGGCTTCACTGCACAATGATACTCCAGAAAAATTCTTGAAATAGTGGCAATATCGCTACACTGCTGTGACGCTGTACTTCTACAAAACTGAGGCCTCACGGCTATAAACAGAGCTAGAAAACAGCAGCTTTGCTGGCTGACCAGCTAACCAGCTGCTCCCATAAAGACTGGCTAAAACATCCCACCCTGTAGCAACATGGCCACACCGCGGCTAACATGCAGCCATGTAGCCTGGCCAAGCAGTCACGTAGCCACGTTTACTCAAACAAGCCTATTTCCCGCTCCAGATGATTGTGTACCCACATACCATTAGTCTGTCCAGGTCGCGAGCTTAGCAAGATATCACTATTTTCTCCTTTGGTTTAGTTTCGATTGAGATGATTTGTCAAAAACCCATCACACAGTTTCGTTGCATTTCCAAACGCCAAGAAAAAAATTCCAGTTCTCTTCACAGTGACTTGAAATGTGGTGGAACACAGTCTTTTTTAATAGATGACTTACTTGGATCAAACACAGGTTTTTTCTGTGCGACAACGCGAGCGAATCGTGATCGTCCTTTTCTTTTCCTTCCTCCAAACATGTTTGGATCATTTTCATTTTCCTGGTAGTCTGCGTCCATCTAAAAGGAATGAAACACGGTTTGTGAACGACTGCAAATGCTATAGAAATCTCCTTCTAAACCCTGTTAACTTGAATGGGTACAGGGAAAAGGAAAGCAAATAAACAGCAGGCATACAAATGAACTTCATCGAAATGAAACAGATTTTACTCTTTACTTTACAAAAAAGGTCAGTGTAAGTGAGTGCATCGGGCCATGTGGTCCACTTCAAAGGAGCTTATACCAGCTTCTGTAGCATTAAGTGACGTGAGAGTATTTCTAACTCCTCTCCTGGATGGAGATCCCGGATGCAAGTCTATCGACGGGCATTTCTCAAACTCATTAATAATTCATCAAGTTAAAACAAAGAAAATCGCAACCGTGAAGGAGGTTTGAATACCCAGTCTTAATTAGCATAGATTTTTATGATTTTACTTTTCCGTTTACTCCTTAGTTTTTGTTTCGATTGAGAAGACATATCAAACACTCGAGACAGTGTTTCATCGGCTATCCAAACACCTCGAATTTCGTCAAAAATACTCCGCTGCGCGTCGTATTTTCAACTCTCCTCTCGGTGTTTGGATATCCCGATGAAACACTGTCTCGAGTGTCTGATATATTACTTGTTAAACCCACGAAATCCTAAACTCTAAGAGGCCCTTTAGGTGATAACTTGAAGGACCTCTTTCCAAACCTATCCAAACCTCTCCACGATTGTGATTTTCAAATTATGTACAGCTGACTGAGGAGTTGATTATAAAAATAACACCTACATTAAAACTGGGATCTTCACTGTGAGGTTCTGAAAAGAAAAACACAACAGGAACTGGATTAATTTGATTTCACAATAATACCTAGTGCTGAAAAGTGACCCACAAGGGCCGCTTTTTATCTCTTGCGGAAGAACAAGGCATGTTAAGTGTATGCATAGAATCTTAATAAGTTATCCCAACCTTGGCATCTGGGACAGTTATCTCAAACCCATGTTTTCTTCAATTTGAGTCATTTTCCATTTTCGCTGTCCCAGTCATTTAATATTACTCATCTTGAGCCCTACAATCTCAAACAATTTTTCGCTTTCTTGACGAGCCAACATGGCAGGGTTCAACTAAATAGATTATTTACCTGTAATTCCTTGCTGTTCAGTTTCGTGTTGGTCACTTTCCCACTCATTCCAGTTTTCTGTAAAAGAACATTGCACTCTGTCTCATACTCTAAATATATTTTTAAAATTCTCCTTACTTTTACGGTACATTTCCTTTCAAAGTTTAGAGAATAGGAGAATTTTGCTTTTTTTTGGCAGGGAGGGGGGTGGGGTGGGGTGGGGTGGGGTGGTGTAGACAGGACGAAATCACTGTTAAAGGAGCAGTATCACTGTAAGCTACGACGAAGATATGCAAATGAATCTTATCAGAGAGGGCTAACCATAATCAGCTTCTTAAGGATTTTTGGAACACATAGCGTCAAAACTCAAAAAAATTTTTCAAGCTGCAATCCATCTCCATCCATGCCATCTGTAGTGACAGGCCACAGGAAACAGTTTCAGTACCTTTAAATAGTCTTCAATAGCAAAACTAGATCATTAGTTTTGGAATTCAATTGATGTGAAGGCATCTTCTAGCTTGTTATAAAGTTGCCAAACAGTGTTGTCGGAAATTGTGCGGAGTATTATTATTATCTAAATACTTTACTGACCGATAATCACTGTACCAACTGTATTTTATGCAGTACTTAATGTAAAAAAAAGTTTTTAGCGATCCAACAGTTATAAATTTTATCTTGTACATATTGTAAATATTTTAGCATGTTAACCAATCTTAGAATTTCAAGCTCAATTAGCATTTTGACTTTTTTTTTTTTTTTTTTTTTTTTTTTTTTTAAATTAATATATAGATTTAGTCATTTTCAATTTATTTTATAGTGTCCCCATTTAGTGGTTATCTACTGCTATTTTAGTCTGACACTTAAATAAAGGTATTCATTCATTCATTCATTCAATTATAAACAATTTGATTTGAGAAAATGTTATAAGTGCAGTGACGTGACAGACAACGCGTGGAAATCTGATAGCCTTGAACTTTGGAACCTTTTAGTTGAAACCCAAAACCAATGATTGACAGTGAAAAAAGAGACATTAGAACACTAGGAGAAACAGAACGGGACCTTTGTAATCTTGAGTGAAAAGAGATCCTTTACCGTGATCAATAAAGTAGAAGAAATCAGGATTTCGTGTGAGTGTGTTGGTGTTTTTAATCTTGGAGGCAATTCCCAACAGTGTGACGATGCCCCTTTAACAGGTGAAAGATCTTTTGGCTGTTCTTAGCCACTGTCAAACTATGCTTAACAAATTGTTGACGACAGTTTTTCATGCGTCTGTCCTGCTATTGACCATGAATTTCGTCATAACATTGTCAAAGTAGCTGTGGATCCACCGGGCGAAAGCCAAGTGGATTCACAGTTACTTTGCCAATACCACATTCATTGCCAATAATAGCACCAATGCATGAAAAACTGACGTCAGTTTGTTAATTTTATAATAACAAACTTTCAAATTGTCCGCTCTCACTCGTTCACACGACGCATAGCATAAATTGTAAATTCATGTGTCTGTCCGCTCCAAGGCTGTTGCCTAACAATATTTCAAGGAGCCCAGAAGGGCAAAAGCCAAAAAGTTAAGAGCCCAACAAGTAATGTTTTGGGAGCTGCTGCAAAAATTTAGGCGCCCAAAGGACTTTCTTGGGTTCCCCAGGCTGCCGGGCTCCTGTTAGGCAGCAGCCTTGCGCTCATTGACGACGAAAATTAGCCAATGAGCACAGCAGTGAGTGAATTCCTGCTGTTATCATAACATTGGATTTTGATGCAAATAAAAACCAATGTGTTGAAACAATTTTCGTTTACACTCAGTCATATATACACACCTATTTACTTTGTTTTTGGCATTTTCTGTGAGAGCTCAGAAGTACAGTACATGTATTTGGTTTAATCAGTGATGTTCATTACGGCGAATGAAACATTACATCATCATTGCTCATCACAGGTATCATCATCACAAATAAAACCAATCATGGCAAGCATACTGTGTTTGACACACACAGTTCTGACACAACACTCACCTTCACCATCCAAATCACCTTGCCACTCATCCCAGTTTTCTATAAAGAAACAAAAAAGAACTCTGTTTTATGCTCTAAATAACTATACAAATTCTCCTTCCTTTAACCCATTGACTCCTGGAGCTTTTTGCCAAAAATGCGTTTTTTGGACGTTTTGGCGGTTTTTAGGCTGGATCTTGGCCAAATTAGCTTTAATCTGGTTAAAAACGCATTTGCAACACGACGGTCGCATTTTATGACATTTTGGCTTGGGCGTGCGCAGAAATAAAAATTTTGAGATCGGACAAGAAGGCGACCTACGTCTTTAGGCTCTTCGATTTTTGAATTTATTTCCCCTTTCCTTTTTCTCCTTTTCTTTTCTTTTTGCTGCAGTGATTGACCTTTTACTGCGCTTGCTTGCGGTTAAAAAACTTCTAAGAAAGCGCCATTGAGGTGGCCAATTTTTACCATGGAGCAGCTGGGTGAAGTGGCAAGAAATTTTGCTCTGAGTTTTTCACTCATCTTTTTTAGCATTTTTGTGCATATTTCAGGCTCCATTATACCGATCACTCTGATCTAGGCATCATTGGAAAGATCTTTTCCTCCTGCAGAAGTTGAGTATAGATGATGCCAAAAGTGATGTCAAAATGATGACGTCAGAAGTGGAAGAAAGGCCAAGGCTCGCCACGGGTGGTTATGGGTGGCACAGGCGTCAATGGGTTAAATTAATAAGTTAAGAGGAAGGCACATCAGCCTTGGCTGGTTTTCATACAGGTCTTCTTTCCTGCATGAGTTGGAATTTGGAGATTTTTTTTTTTAGCGAGAAGGAAAACCAGAACAAAGGCAAAAACCCTTGGTGTAAGACAAGAACCAACAACAAACTCAACCCACATGACACTGGACTGGAACTGAATCCAGGCCACATTCACAGCACTGTACCAGTCCTGCTCCCTGTTACTGTATATTTCCTTTAATGTTTACAGAGCCTGGTGTTCATCACAAAGAGACTATCCCCTTAGTCGTTCACCATTTTGGTTTTGGGGGTATGGTTGGTCAAGACAAAACTCTCTGTTAAAGGAGCACAGACACTGTTACACAATTTGAAAAGTTTAGCCTAAATTTTTCAATTTCATTGTTTGTAATCCGTGTCAATCTTCTCCATCCTTAACCATCCTTGTTCCTTTATGGTTTATTATCGTCTCTTTGCTGTTTTTCTATCTTTGTAAACTATTATTTTCAGGTTTTTTTCAATTTAAAGGTAATTTTGTCGATGGTCAAAATAACTCAAAATACCGCGACTGTGCTCCTTACACTTAAATATGTTGGACTGATTTTTTTTTTACATATACACACCTACATGTATTTTACATTTGTATTTTCTGTGAGAGAACAGTAATATGTTCATTAATTTTGACAGGTGTAATGTGCATGACACACACAGTTCTCGCACAACACTCACCAATATCGTCCAAATCATCTTCAAACACTGGCTTTTCATTTTCATCTTCTTCGTAAAACTGCTCATTGAATGCTCTCTGCAATGGTTCCAAACACAATGAAAAATTGTGGGTCAATCACTGTCTCCTTCCCAGTTAAGTTAAGTTTATTTTTTTTACATTGTGTAACTTAATGTGGCAAATAAAAAATATAACGACAAAGACCAAACTCTGGGAATGCATGCTAAACAGGCTACATCTATTATAAAAATACTTGGTTACATAAAATCCGAATGGTTCTTAGGACACTTAACTGGGTGTGCCTAAAAGTTGTTTTTGGTACATAAATTTATTTTTAATTAAAAGCAATTTTGACTTAGACATTTATTTGTTTCAAAATACCTGCATTGCCTCGTCATATTTCTTAGGATCAAAGTCACCTTCTATATCTTCCTCTTTAAAACCAACATTAGGGTTTCCAGTGATTTCTAAAATTAATGAATGAATTGTTGGGAAAGAATATTGAATATTCATTAATTATGCTGTCACTTTGCCAACAACATGGAAGATTATTGATCTTACAAAAGGTTGTTAATAATACATGTGGTACTCATTACTTAAAAGCCAAATTAACCCTTTCACCACCAAGGGCGACTTAATAAATTTTACTCTGTCTAATGCCAGACGATTTTACTAGTCAAAGGCAGACCCCTTGGTGGTGAAAGGGTTAAAATCCTAAGTTGAATTAAATTATTGCACAATAATTTACAAACCTTCACTGTACACGATTGATTGCTCTTTTATAAAGCTTGTGGAAAAATAATTAGTCACAGGCAAAATAATAACACAATGTAAACAACATCCATGGAAGAAATTTAATTTACATCCCTATTAATTTTTTATTGAGCATGTGCTGTGAGAGCTCAGAAGTACTATACAGTATTTGGTTTAATCAGTCATGTTCATTACGGCGAATGAAGTTAATGTTTCATCATCATCGCTCATCACATGCATACCATCACAAATAAATGTCAAAAGAGAGCCACCAAACGTTACTGAACATGTTTTTTTGTTTGAGTGATTCTGCCAAAAAAGCAATTCAAATCTACTGACTGATTATTTTGGACTAACAAAGTAAGTCCTGAAATGTAATAGAGTAAGTTCTGAAAAACCTACACCGTAACTATGACTGATAAAATTGAAATCTTGACCTTTTAACTTTTCAAGTTTCTCCATTATCTCTTTTCTCTTGAGGTTTTTTAATCTTTTCAGCTCCTCTCGTTTCTGTTCTTTCTCCTACATCAGCAAAGAAATAACATTAAAAACCTTCATATACAAAATTGAATAAGAACAAAGCCTGGATATATTTCAGATTATACAAAGGTAGTCTGCATACAAGCCAAGGGGCTTATCAGGCTTATCATGTCCCCCACCAGGGCTCAAATCTGGACCACTTGATGCAGAGACGAGCACGCTAACCACTAGAATACCACGCCTCCCACAGGTTAAACAAAGATAATTCAAAATTGCATGAAGTACACATCCTGACCTTTTCCTTTTTCAAGTCCCTTTGTTTTCTTTTTTCTTTTCGGCGCTCATCTGTTTTCCGCACTGATCCTTGTATGGTGCGAGGATAAGTTTTGATCTTAAATTGCAAAAGAACAGAAATTAATACAGGTACCTGGTCACCTGACTGAAGTTTTAAAGTGCTATTTTAAGTTGGGACAAGTTGATGATACTTACAAACTCTGCATCCGGCTCCTCAAATCTGAAATTAAATTTCCGTTCAAATTCTTCCTGCTTTTCAACTTCTGACTCATCCTAGACCAACACATGAAACATCTGATTAGTTCAACTACAGAAAGCTGTATAGTACAAGCAGTTAAAGCAATATCAATGCAAGCAAGATATAAAATCCTAGAATTAAAGCACTGTTTAAAATCCTCTGTGGCAATTTACTTGTGAAATTAAGTTTAGTACCTCATCATCACCGACAATCTCATCATAACAAGGAATTCTGAAAAAAATAACACACAGAGAATTCATGGTAAACGGTTTGAACCCAGGAGTATCTGATTCAGTAGTTCATCTTGTGTGATTGCCCAGGTGAGGGTAGCTCTGAGAAGACCTATTGTTGGTAACTGATGTTTCGACAAACTGAGTGAAGTCATCTTCGGAGCATCCATGTCCAATACTGTCAACTAGATTCTATCGGAAAAAAACAGAAGTTCTACTCCACCGATTTGTTCTATTGGCGAATAGAGAATTTTTTTAGACGATCTGACAAGTAGAGTTTCTCTATCCGACAATTGCGACAGTGACTCCTTGCAAGTTTGTCGATTCAGTCGAATCGTTCTATTCGGCGAATGGAAAATTTTGTTTACGACCCGACAAGTAGAGTTTCAATTTGTTCGATTCGACGAATGGAAAATATTATGCTCGATCTGACATATTGTGTTCTCCATCTGAAAATTGCATCTCATTAGTGACTAACGACCCCTTGCAATGTTGTCGATTCGGCCGATTCGTTCGATTCGGCGAATGGATAATTTTATTCACGACCTCACAAGTAGAATTTCCATCCGACAATTGCATCTTATTATGGTGAGCGCTTGCATTTTCGTCGGAAGAAACACATGCAGTGAAAATAAAAACCGAGGATAAACACGGGGAAACGTGTGTATACCTCGTTCTTTAAGCGTGAGCCATCCGACAATTGCATCTTACTATAATAGTGGTGAGCGTTTGCATTTTCGTCGGAAGAAACACATGCAGTGAAAATAAAAACCGAAGATAAACACGGGGAAACGTATGTATACCTCGTTCTATAAGCGTGAGCCGAGAACTAACAGTACTCTGCCAATACACCGAATTTCAAAAGCAAGTAGAATTTCCATCCGACAATTGCATCTTACTGTAATAGTGGTGAGCGTTTGCATTTTCGTCGGAAGAAACACATGCAGTGAAAATAAAAACCGAGGATAAACACGGGGAAACGGTGTGTATACCTCGTTCTTTAAGCGTGAGCCGTAAAAACCGAAGATAAACACGGGGAAACGTATGTATACCTCGTTCTATAAGCGTGAGCCGAGAACTAACAGTACTCTGCCAATACACCGAATTTCAAAAGCAAGTAGAATTTCCATCCGACAATTGCATCTTACTGTAATAGTGGTGAGCGTTTGCATTTTCGTCGGAAGAAACACATGCAGTGAAAATAAAAACCGAGGATAAACACGGGGAAACGGTGTGTATACCTCGTTCTTTAAGCGTGAGCCGTGAACTAACGGTACTCTGCCAATACACCGAATTTCAAAAGCAATCAAATACATGCTATACCTTTCTGAATCTTTCTCAATGTAATTTCTGTCAAGAATGTAATCTCTCAAGAATTGTTCACCTTCGTCTAAACCTGGGTCCATCCAGTAACATCGCAATGCCTCCTATCAACACAGTTCACAGGTGGAGTAACTGACTTACATGTATAATAAAAATTATTCTAAGAATTAATATCCCTTGTAAGAATTATAACATAGCTACATGCTAGCATACACTCTGATTGGCTAATAATTTACGAAAAAATGGATGTTTCATAGAGATGGTTCAGGCTGAAATTTTGACTTTTCAGTTTTTCAGTGGCTGCGCCTCGAGCATCTCTTATGCTACCTTGTGCTCTCCCAACTATCTGCGTGCATCCCAAATTGGATGGATGCATGCTAGACATTGCCCATTCCTTAAGCGTTAATTTTATGTATATTAAACTTGTATTGGCTCCAAAAACTAGAAGTCATTATCAGCTTTGCTGATTTCATCCTTCCGCGAAAAAGAAACACAATAGATTTCTTTTGTTTCCTGTTCGATAAAAAGATGCCGATAGTAAAACCAACATTTTTTGCATATGTTACATGTATTTCTCAAAAACAAAGCAATGTATAGCGAAAAAAAAAAAGGCAGGGCATTGTTTAATACACCTAAACAAACGTACATGCCAAATTTGGAGCTGTTTTGGTAATGTTCAATTTTAGCCAAAAATCCCTACCTCCATTTTCCACCGAACCCTTCAAATCTAACACAGTCAGAAAATGGACATTAATAAATTAGTACTCTGAGGGAAGTTTGTGGTCTCAGGTCAATACAATTAGCAGGATTGACGCTTTGTCTTGTTTGTAGGCCAAACCACTGATAACTATCAGTACTAATAGCTATTTTACACACAAGAGAGAGAAAACCTACCATTTCTTCAGCAGGTTTGGTTTCTTTGCTCTTTTGTCCCTTTAACCATTCAATGTAAGCTCGTTCCTCCTCCATCTGTTACAAAGAAACAAAATTTACTCAAATGATATCACAAACTACAACTACAACCCTAGTTGGCCAATGCAAAAGAAACAAAAACGACAAATAGCAGATCAGGGAAAAAACTAAACATAATTTATAAAAGGCTTGTATGATTTCCTCCATGTTCATTAACAGTTGCAACAACATCAAAAAGCAGAATAACAATATCTACACCACCTTTTCTTCTGAGGTTTTTTCTCGGACCTTCAGGAAGTCATCATCATTATCATTATCACTGTCTTGAATGGCTTTTCTTAAAACTGGCAAATATCACAAGAAATTGAATATTTAGTAGTGACAGTGCCAAGTTCCCTTTTTTTCAGGCTATTAAATAATAGAAATCAGAGACATCCATGAAAAGTCACTAATAACTGAAGTATACTTAATTATTACAATAACCTACTCAGTATTATTTTGTGATATAACAGGTCCTACATTTTAATTAAATTTTTCTTGACCACTTCTAAGCCACAAAAGAAAGATAGTACATGGGAACAGTGTTTCAGCTGTAAAATTTTACTTCAGGACCAGAGTTGTCCCTGAAGACCTTTTGCATGGGTCTTTTTTTTTGGGAAAGGGGCCAATCCATAGGCATACATGACATAGTCAATGATCGAGGGTTTGGAATGAATTATAGGGCAGTTTCAAACACAGTCAGCCATTTGGACGTTCTCTTGTGTGAGAGTCAATACAGCAAAGCAAAAGGATGGACTGAGGTTCTTCTCTTATGTTGAATGTTTTAATTAGAAGCAAAGATTTTTCAATATGGTTTTCTAGAAGGACATAATGTCTGACAAAATAACTGTTGCAAGTGAATATATGAATGATCATACATTTAAACTACAGAGAAAGATGTGAGGACATACTGATCATCACAGTTACAGTGTATTTACAACTTAATTGTAAGCAGTTGTGAAATTAAAGCCTGAAAAAAAATACAGACTGAATGGCATTTAAACCCATGACCTCTGTGATACCGGTGCAGTTCTCTACCAACTAAACTATCAATCCTACTGGGAGCTGGTCATGTTAAGGACGGTGCCTACTAAATCCAAAGGTTTTTGCGCCAGGTAAGGACCATGCGGAAAAAGTAGATCTTTACAAGGGCTATTGGGATCCACAAAGAAAAATAGGGGTAGTCAGGCATATTTTCGAGATAATTGAAGGGGTGAGTGCAAAACGGTGCTAAGTGACGATCTTAGGTGGTTTTCTTTTTTTCTGCAAAAGCACCTGAAATTTTGCATACCGCTTTCAATTGAATAGAAAAACATTACCCTGTATTTTTTTTCGCTGGTTTGCTCTTCGTTTTTGAGATAGTACGTATGCAAACAACCCTCAGTGATCTATTGTTGAATGAAAAACAAAAGAAACCTTTTGTTTCGCTAAAGGATCAAGTCACTATAACACAATAATTTCTCACCGCTGCTGTATTAGCTCAAGGGGATAACGCGCCGAACGAAGCTGATTCGAATTTGTTTTGATGTGACACTCGAGGGCTCGATTTGAGGTCGGTGAAATCTTTTTTTTTTTTCGTTGTTTTTCTTCTTCTTTCAAAATCCTTCTTCGTGTCTTTGTAACTGAACTGCCGTTTTCACTGGTAGGGATTTTTTTTTAGCTGCCTTTGTGACGTCGGCTTTTGCCGCGCAAAGCATCGATTACTTCGATAACACAAATTCAGAGCTTACGTGTTAGTTAAGCAGAGTTTCCTCGTTATTTCCAGTGATATTCGAAGCTTATTTGAGGAATATTTGCGCCCGCCTGGTAGGAGATTTGGCATCATTAAGCCTTTGACCCTCGTTAAGTCACCCAGCATTGCTCAAAGAACCGAGGAGTGTTTTTGTTCTGAGATCATGGTTTAAGTCCGCAGTTAACTTAGCCATTGAAGAACAAGTGAGCCAGGCGGTAGAGTCTAGAAACGCTTCTTCTTCCAAAACAAAGCATCCGTCCTGGACTTATGGCTCATTTGCTAAACTTCAGCGTGTGTCAGTTTGGAAATTAGAACTGCTTTCTAGACTCTTATTATTTTCTTGAAATCAGCCATCCAACAACTTTCGCTGCAAAAATTTCTGGGATATCCCATAATAATCTTTCGTACGTAAAGCCCGGTGAGCATTGTGTGCGTGACTTATAGCTCCCCTTAGTGTGTGACTCAGACACGGCCGGGGACTGGCGAGAAAGGCCAGGCAGCAAAGTCCTTGAAATTTGACCTGTACCGAGTGTAGAGTTGAAAAGTTGCCGGCTAAATTAAACAGATTGAAAGCCATTTTTACGGGCCAAACAGAAGCCAAAGACAAATCGCAGGTGGGTTAAATTGGCAAGCAAGCGTTCCGTGAGTGTGTATCGTGGATTTCCACGCAGATGATTACTTTGAGTTGTGACAGGATCGAGCCGGCCGTGAAGAAAAAACTGAAGACAAAGAACGCCTGATCGCAGGTTAGGAAGAAGAAAACTTCAGGTCAAATGTAAGTTTTGCTTTGTATTTCAGCGTTCCTTTGCTGATAAATTTTCCGTTTCATATGCTTTCTTTCAGCATGAGCAGCATGTTAGCCTAAGGCTTCCTCTTTCAGTGTTGTCAGAAATAATCATTTCATGGAACGAGCAGTTTTTTACCAAAAAAATAATTTCACATAGAAACATTTAAACATTTAAGTCACTGACGTAGCCGATTTGCAAAAGGTTCAGCCTCTATCTCTAGGCACTATTCATTGACTTGATTTACGCATCGATTCGTGCACTAGATTTCCTAAGTCGAGATTGTTTTCCTTGGCGTAACACTGCGGTAACACTAACGTATCCTGACCTTAACTCTAACCTAATACGAAGCGCTAACCCTGAGCAATAACTTTAACCTTGAACGCTAGCCCTAACCCTAATAAATAAGCGCTAGCGCTAACCCTAAGCAATAACTTTAACCTTGAGTGCTACCCCTTAACCCTAACAAGAATCATACTAACCCTAACCTTGTTCCGTAACCCTAACCTTCAACGTTAACCCTAAATTCGAGCGGTAACCCTAACCCTGACTCTAATAAAACTGGGAACTCTTAACCCTAGGAGTTAAAGTCAGCATTTGAAAAAAACTTCAAAGAGAAACAATGCTAATAGTACTGTGTAACAAAGCACTTCCAAAAGACGCGGACTGTGGCATGCAAGTGTTTTAGCGTACTTTATTTCTGAAATACGCAATAGAAACGAGGGGAAACAAGTGTAAGGCAGTTTTCTACAGGTATAAACAAATTGGCATGCGAAGTTTACCTGTAACTTGAGTGAAATTAAGCACTCAAGTTAGTGATTAGGCCTAAGCACTTAATTAGAATGGTTAGCTTTGATGTTAGGCTGGGAACTTTGCATATGACTTAGTAGTTTGGGTTGAGCTCTCAGGTTAGTGATTAGGCCTACCTAACTACTTATTTGGAATTGCGCCTTCTTACTTACTATAGTAATTAAGACAAAGTCCATGTATGAATAAATTAAAATTTATATGTATTTATGATTAAATATAAATTTTATATGAAAGGGGCTTGGGGTGATGAACTGATAATTAAAACAAGTATGAGAGCTCTTGCATCCAGTGCTTTCATGGCCAAGTGGTAATGACAGTGGGAAGCAGATCCAGAGGTTAGCGGTTCAAATCCTGGTGAGTACGGGATAACAAGAAAAAAAAAAAGTGAAACCTGCTATTAATTGAAGGCTTCGGTGGAAAAAGGGCGTTAGGTTTTTTACTGAAAAGTGAACTTTGTCAAAAACGCTCCAAATTTCGCATGCAGTTTTGTTTCCGTGTGTCAAACAATGTTCTGCATGTTTTTTCCCTGAAGTTTGCTTCCTTTTTGAGATATTACGTATGCAAAAAAACACATTTTTCCAAGGGCATCCTCTGGGGACCTTTTGTTGAATGGAAAACAAAAGAAACCTTTTGTTTCGCTAAGCGATCAACTCACTATAATACCTTAAGACCTTACTACTGCTTCGTTAGCACAAGCGGATGAGGCGCTGAACGGGCCAGATTCGGATTTGTTTTGCCGTGACGCCGGTTCGACACGAGGTCGCTCAATTTTTTTTTTTCGCTCTGTTCCTTTTCTTTTTTCAAAAATGAAGATATCTATTTTAAAAAAAATACGTATACAGCGGGAATCTGGAGAGATCTTTTTATACAGGTTATTGTGACGTGAGACAACACGTGAATTTCGATCGAGCGTCAAAGCAAAGAGAAGTGATGCATGATGCAGTACAGCTCTTTCGACTAATATCTTAAGCATTGTTTTTAAGTACCTTGTAGCCTGCCTGGTGGTTGATAGGCATCCTAAAGCCTTGATAACCCGTAAGTCACCAGCATGTTTTAAAGAAGCAAAACGTGTTCTGTAACTTCCAACGCAACTGATATCAGCGGCAAGTCAGTTATCAGCGTTCGAAGTCAGGTCGATCCAGGCAGCAAAGTCCAAGAGCAGTTCTTGCCCAAGAATAAAACCCTGTCGTGAGTTGTGGCCCATTTGCCAAGCGTTGCTAGCTTCAAAGTTTGGAAAATGAGAACTGCTTTTAGACTTATAAAATTTTTCTTGCATCATCCTCCATGTTTACCCGCGCACGAGGTGTAACAGAACCTTCCCGGCATGCATTTCGATCACGTTCGGCAAGACAAGCCAAGACAAGACAAGACAAGACAAGACTCCGTAAATCACAATAATATTTAACTAATTACAGAGCGTGTTTTTTTTCCTTTTTTTATTCCAACATAATAATGGCCAACAAGAAGCGATCGATTGATTCAAACATAGATCTGTGATCCAGGTTGCGTTGATTTTACTTCAAATCGGCATGATTTGTCGTGTTTTAAACTTCTGGGATCAGGGGCCATGCAGATGTAAGGAGAGAGACCTGTACGTTGCACAGAAGGGTTAATCTGTTAATCTGTCAGCCCTACATTTTTAAGCTTATACGTTGCAGGCAGTTAAAATGAAATAGAGATCCTTGCTGTGACACTTTAAAGTGAAATCAACATTTTAACCTATTTAGGCCCGAAATCGCCGTTTTCGAGTTTACGTGCTGGGTGAAATGAACAGCTTGCTGGATTTGAAGTGAAATCAACATCCTTGCCGTCATGCCTTAACGTGAAATCGCGTAAAGTGAACACTTGGCTGTAATTTGAGTGAAATTAACGTCTTTGCGGTCGCGTGATAACGTGAAATCACAATTTTAAACGGTTTAAAAAACCTGTAATCAACATTTTTTAAGGTTACATCTTGATTGTTTTCCTTGGCCCAACATTGCACTAACCCTAACGCGTCCTGACCTTAACTCTAATGTTATCCGAAGCGCTAACCCTAGCAATGAAACGCTAGCGCTAACCCTAGGCAATAACCCTCACCCTTCAACGCTAACCCTAGTTTCAAACGGTAACACTAAACGTTAACTCTAAGCCTCCTAACCTTGTTCCGTAACCCTAGTTTCAAGCGGTAGCCCTAAGCGTTAACTCTAAGCCTAACCTTGTTCCATAACCCTAGTTTAGAGCGGTAACCCTAGTTTTAAGCGGTAACCCTAGTTTCAAGCGGTAGCCCTAAGCGTTAACCCTAAGCATAACCTTGTTCCGTAACCCTAGTTTCAAGCGGTAACCCTAGTTTCAAGCGGTAACCCTAGTTTTAAGCGGTAACCCTAGTTTCAAGCGGTAGTCCTAAGCGTTAACTCTAAGCCTAACCTTGTTCCGTAACCCTAGTTTCAAGCGGTAACCCTATTTCAAGAGGTAACCCTAGTTTCAAGCGGTAGCCCTAAGCGTTAACTCTAAGCCTAACCTTTTTCCGTAACCCTTACCCTTCAACGCTAGCCCTAGTTTCGAGTGGTAACTCTAACCCTAAGTAAAACCCTAAAGGTTTAAGTCCTTGCGGTGGCGTGATAATGTGAATCAAAATTTTAAGTCTCTGTAAATGACCTGATATCAACATTGTCTAGCTTGTGCCATCGCGTGAAATTAACATTTGGCTGTAATTTGAGTGAAATCAACGTCTTTGCGGTCGCACGTTAACATGAAATAAAAGTTTTAACGGTTTTAACCTGACATCAACATTTTTTGAGATTACACGTTGCAAAAGATCAATATTTTGCTGGATTTTAAGTGAAATTACCGTCTTTGCGGTCACGTGGTGACGTGACAACAAATACAAGGTTTTTTGCATACGTAATATCTCGAAAACGAAACAAACTTCAGCAAAAAAACATGCAGAACATTGTCTAACGCACCTAAACAAATCTGCATGCGAAATTTGGAGCGTTTTTGATAAATTTCATTTTTGAGTAAAAAACCTAACGCCCTTTTTCCACCGAAGCCTTCAATTAGTATATGTGGGGGAAGGGGTAGAGTAACTTGCAGAACTCAGGAGGAACTCAGGGAGAATAGGAGAAAATAGGATAGAGGAATGTGAAGAGTTATTTTCGCTTTTTTATAGATAGTTGACAAAAAAAAAATTAACTGGTTTGAAAATTTCTATCTGGTTTGAAAAATTTCAACCCAGTTTGAAAAATTTAAACTGGTTTAAAAAAAATTAAACCAAAAAAAAATTCAAACCACAACACATATGTAATATCTCGAAAACGAAGAGCAAACCAGCGGAAAAAAATACAGGGTAATGTTTTTCTATTCAATTGAAAGCGGCATGCAAAATTTCAGGCGCTTTTGCAGAAAAAAAGAAAACCACCTAAGATCATCAGTTAGCACCGTTTTGCACTCACCCCTTCAATTAGCCATGAATCTCAACAAAAATGCTGACATCAGCATTTTTGTGCGCAAACTATGCCATCTGCAGGTACATGTTTAGAGTTGGAATTCAGTGCAATTTTCGAAATTTTCAGCTTGAAGACGTAGAAAGTTAGTGGTTAGCAATATGCTGCTATTCTGGTGCTCCTGGTGAAGAACACGTTCATTAAAATTGATTTGGTTGCAGTAGGAAAATTTTGCTTTAATATTAGTTGTGTACTTGGTGCGCGTAGTTGATTGCGTCAGTGTCAACCCCAGCATGTGCGCACTTAAACCATGTTTTGCGTGATGTACAGAACGTGTGTGCACTAACAAAAGTAGGCACTGTCCTTAATTTGTTTACATTTACACAAGAAACACAGACAGGTTTGAAACAAAGCAAGGTCACCCCCAGCCTCGCTTGCATTCATGGGCCAGATTACTGAGCAAACAACTGTAAAATGGCCCATTGAAAAAAGGTGAGTAAGTGCTTTGCAAGGTGAAACTAGGTGTTTGGATTGGTTCACAATATTATATAAATAATCTGTGAACTAGCATTTAAGTCGCCAAGGACAGAAACTTACCTTTCCTTGATTTGTTTTTGTTCTTCCACAAATGTGGGGGATGCTCTACCCTAAATAGAAAAAATTATACAAAACATAAGAGCAGAAACAATATACTGTTGTGTTCAACCAAATGAGTTGGGAACAAAAGCCACGTTTGAAATATCAAGGTTTTACATCATACATTTGATTGGCTGTTCATATTTGCATAATTTTGTAATGTATTAAAATAAATAAGTTGATGGCAGTTTTAGATCAAACCACTAGAATTGTTAATTAAGTAAAATTTGGTAATAGATTTAAATTCTAAAATTCGTAAAATAAAGGCTTCTTTCTACTGACTGCATCCTTACTTTTACCTTACCTGATTCGTTTCCTCATCATCAGTTTCTTCATCACTTAGAAACGCTTTGCTGACAAGTGCAATCAAACAAACTTTTTGATCAGAGAGGAAAAGAAAGTTTTTTAGGAAATACATACTCTGGTACATTTGGATTACTATACAATCTATTGTTATTTTAAGGAACAATTTAATACGTAGTAAATTATATTACTAATAGTTAACCAAATAAAGAATAAAGCAAAAGGTCCAGGCCATTAGTGGGAATTATTTAACAAATAAAGAAGCCTCGACTGTGCTGCTCTGTGGTAAGTGGTAAAGCAGGAAAAAAAAATTACAGTGTATGCAACAATTTTTGGTGGGAAAATGCATCAATAAGGCGGAAAGCAAACTTGATAAAAACGCCTTTTGAATGTACCGAACAACAGTGAAATCTGAATGCACATCACTTTTGCCAACTCTGACATTTGCTTGATCTTTTTATGATATGTTTTTGACAAGTATTTCTTCATTTACAAAGTTTATCTATGGTATTTTAGCTCATCACATGTGCACAATTTCTTGTTGTGCTTGTGAAACGTCCGAAACTTGGTAACCAGGCATTTACCATGAACCAAAGTTTCCAGGTACAGCTGTATCCCTCGAGGTTAAAAATTTGCCACCAATGAACTAGCATGTTTTCATTGCTGTTTTAGGAGTAAAACTACTCCAAAATAATCAATCTCTTCGAAATTTTTGCTTGTGGGGTTGTAAGGCAGCTGCTTTATCGCTAAGCTCTGATTATGGGGAGAATGCAGATGTTAGCAATTTACACAGATCTGCACCATTGCATCCTGTCAGATGCCCTGTCATGGCATCCTTAAGCAAAAATTTCGAAGAGATTGATTATTTTGGAGTAGTTTTACTCCTAAAACAGCAATGAAAACATGCTAGTTCATTGGTGGCAAATTTTTAACCTCGAGGGATACAGCTGTACCTGGAAACTTTGGTTCATGGTAAATGCCTGGTTACCAAGTTTCGGACGTTTCACAAGCACAACAAGAAATTGTGCACATGTGATGAGCTAAAATACCATAGATAAACTTTGTAAATGAAGAAATACTTGTCAAAAACATATCATAAAAAGATCAAGCAAATGTCAGAGTTGGCAAAAGTGATGTGCATTCAGATTTCACTGTTGTTCGGTACATTCAAAAGGCGTTTTTATCAAGTTTGCTTTCCGCCTTATTGATGCATTTTCCCACCAAAAATTGTTGCATACACTGTAATTTTTTTTTCCTGCTTTACCACTTACCACAGAGCAGCACAGTCGAGGCTTCTTTATTTGTTAAATAATTCCCACTAATGGCCTGGACCTTTTGCTTTATTCTTTATTTGGTTAACTATTAGTAATATAATTTACTACGTATTAAATTGTTCCTTAAAATAACAATAGATTGTATAGTAATCCAAATGTACCAGAGTATGTATTTCCTAAAAAACTTTCTTTTCCTCTCTGATCAAAAAGTTTGTTTGATTGCACTTGTCAGCAAAGCGTTTCTAAGTGATGAAGAAACTGATGATGAGGAAACGAATCAGGTAAGGTAAAAGTAAGGATGCAGTCAGTAGAAAGAAGCCTTTATTTTACGAATTTTAGAATTTAAATCTATTACCAAATTTTACTTAATTAACAATTCTAGTGGTTTGATCTAAAACTGCCATCAACTTATTTATTTTAATACATTACAAAATTATGCAAATATGAACAGCCAATCAAATGTATGATGTAAAACCTTGATATTTCAAACGTGGCTTTTGTTCCCAACTCATTTGGTTGAACACAACAGTATATTGTTTCTGCTCTTATGTTTTGTATAATTTTTTCTATTTAGGGTAGAGCATCCCCCACATTTGTGGAAGAACAAAAACAAATCAAGGAAAGGTAAGTTTCTGTCCTTGGCGACTTAAATGCTAGTTCACAGATTATTTATATAATATTGTGAACCAATCCAAACACCTAGTTTCACCTTGCAAAGCACTTACTCACCTTTTTTCAATGGGCCATTTTACAGTTGTTTGCTCAGTAATCTGGCCCATGAATGCAAGCGAGGCTGGGGGTGACCTTGCTTTGTTTCAAACCTGTCTGTGTTTCTTGTGTAAATGTAAACAAATTAAGGACAGTGCCTACTTTTGTTAGTGCACACACGTTCTGTACATCACGCAAAACATGGTTTAAGTGCGCACATGCTGGGGTTGACACTGACGCAATCAACTACGCGCACCAAGTACACAACTAATATTAAAGCAAAATTTTCCTACTGCAACCAAATCAATTTTAATGAACGTGTTCTTCACCAGGAGCACCAGAATAGCAGCATATTGCTAACCACTAACTTTCTACGTCTTCAAGCTGAAAATTTCGAAAATTGCACTGAATTCCAACTCTAAACATGTACCTGCAGATGGCATAGTTTGCGCACAAAAATGCTGATGTCAGCATTTTTGTTGAGATTCATGGCTAATTGAAGGGGTGAGTGCAAAACGGTGCTAACTGATGATCTTAGGTGGTTTTCTTTTTTTCTGCAAAAGCGCCTGAAATTTTGCATGCCGCTTTCAATTGAATAGAAAAACATTACCCTGTATTTTTTTCCGCTGGTTTGCTCTTCGTTTTCGAGATATTACATATGTGTTGTGGTTTGAATTTTTTTTTTGGTTTAATTTTTTTTAAACCAGTTTAAATTTTTCAAACTGGGTTGAAATTTTTCAAACCAGATAGAAATTTTCAAACCAGTTAATTTTTTTTTTGTCAACTATCTATAAAAAAGCGAAAATAACTCTTCACATTCCTCTATCCTATTTTCTCCTATTCTCCCTGAGTTCCTCCTGAGTTCTGCAAGTTACTCTACCCCTTCCCCCACATATACTAATTGAAGGCTTCGGTGGAAAAAGGGCGTTAGGTTTTTTACTCAAAAATGAAATTTATCAAAAACGCTCCAAATTTCGCATGCAGATTTGTTTAGGTGCGTTAGACAATGTTCTGCATGTTTTTTTGCTGAAGTTTGTTTCGTTTTCGAGATATTACGTATGCAAAAAACCTTGTATTTGTTGTCACGTCACCACGTGACCGCAAAGACGGTAATTTCACTTAAAATCCAGCAAAATATTGATCTTTTGCAACGTGTAATCTCAAAAAATGTTGATGTCAGGTTAAAACCGTTAAAACTTTTATTTCATGTTAACGTGCGACCGCAAAGACGTTGATTTCACTCAAATTACAGCCAAATGTTAATTTCACGCGATGGCACAAGCTAGACAATGTTGATATCAGGTCATTTACAGAGACTTAAAATTTTGATTCACATTATCACGCCACCGCAAGGACTTAAAACCTTTAGGGTTTTACTTAGGGTTAGAGTTACCACTCGAAACTAGGGCTAGCGTTGAAGGGTAAGGGTTACGGAAAAAGGTTAGGCTTAGAGTTAACGCTTAGGGCTACCGCTTGAAACTAGGGTTACCTCTTGAAATAGGGTTACCGCTTGAAACTAGGGTTACGGAACAAGGTTAGGCTTAGAGTTAACGCTTAGGACTACCGCTTGAAACTAGGGTTACCGCTTAAAACTAGGGTTACCGCTTGAAACTAGGGTTACCGCTTGAAACTAGGGTTACGGAACAAGGTTATGCTTAGGGTTAACGCTTAGGGCTACCGCTTGAAACTAGGGTTACCGCTTAAAACTAGGGTTACCGCTCTAAACTAGGGTTATGGAACAAGGTTAGGCTTAGAGTTAACGCTTAGGGCTACCGCTTGAAACTAGGGTTACGGAACAAGGTTAGGAGGCTTAGAGTTAACGTTTAGTGTTACCGTTTGAAACTAGGGTTAGCGTTGAAGGGTGAGGGTTATTGCCTAGGGTTAGCGCTAGCGTTTCATTGCTAGGGTTAGCGCTTCGGATAACATTAGAGTTAAGGTCAGGACGCGTTAGGGTTAGTGCAATGTTGGGCCAAGGAAAACAATCAAGATGTAACCTTAAAAAATGTTGATTACAGGTTTTTAAACCGTTTAAAATTGTGATTTCACGTTATCACCGCGACCGCAAAGACGTTAATTTCACTCAAATTACAGCCAAGTGTTCACTTTACGCGATTTCACGTTAAGGCATGACGGCAAGGATGTTGATTTCACTTCAAATCCAGCAAGCTGTTCATTTCACCCAGCACGTAAACTCGAAAACGGCGATTTCGGGCCTAAATAGGTTAAAATGTTGATTTCACTTTAAAGTGTCACAGCAAGGATCTCTATTTCATTTTAACTGCCTGCAACGTATAAGCTTAAAAATGTAGGGCTGACAGATTAACAGATTAACCCTTCTGTGCAACGTACAGGTCTCTCTCCTTACATCTGCATGGCCCCTGATCCCAGAAGTTTAAAACACGACAAATCATGCCGATTTGAAGTAAAATCAACGCAACCTGGATCACAGATCTATGTTTGAATCAATCGATCGCTTCTTGTTGGCCATTATTATGTTGGAATAAAAAAAGGAAAAAAAACACGCTCTGTAATTAGTTAAATATTATTGTGATTTACGGAGTCTTGTCTTGTCTTGTCTTGTCTTGGCTTGTCTTGCCGAACGTGATCGAAATGCATGCCGGGAAGGTTCTGTTACACCTCGTGCGCGGGTAAACATGGAGGATGATGCAAGAAAAATTTTATAAGTCTAAAAGCAGTTCTCATTTTCCAAACTTTGAAGCTAGCAACGCTTGGCAAATGGGCCACAACTCACGACAGGGTTTTATTCTTGGGCAAGAACTGCTCTTGGACTTTGCTGCCTGGATCGACCTGACTTCGAACGCTGATAACTGACTTGCCGCTGATATCAGTTGCGTTGGAAGTTACAGAACACGTTTTGCTTCTTTAAAACATGCTGGTGACTTACGGGTTATCAAGGCTTTAGGATGCCTATCAACCACCAGGCAGGCTACAAGGTACTTAAAAACAATGCTTAAGATATTAGTCGAAAGAGCTGTACTGCATCATGCATCACTTCTCTTTGCTTTGACGCTCGATCGAAATTCACGTGTTGTCTCACGTCACAATAACCTGTATAAAAAGATCTCTCCAGATTCCCGCTGTATACGTATTTTTTTTAAAATAGATATCTTCATTTTTGAAAAAAGAAAAGGAACAGAGCGAAAAAAAAAAATTGAGCGACCTCGTGTCGAACCGGCGTCACGGCAAAACAAATCCGAATCTGGCCCGTTCAGCGCCTCATCCGCTTGTGCTAACGAAGCAGTAGTAAGGTCTTAAGGTATTATAGTGAGTTGATCGCTTAGCGAAACAAAAGGTTTCTTTTGTTTTCCATTCAACAAAAGGTCCCCAGAGGATGCCCTTGGAAAAATGTGTTTTTTTGCATACGTAATATCTCAAAAAGGAAGCAAACTTCAGGGAAAAAACATGCAGAACATTGTTTGACACACGGAAACAAAACTGCATGCGAAATTTGGAGCGTTTTTGACAAAGTTCACTTTTCAGTAAAAAACCTAACGCCCTTTTTCCACCGAAGCCTTCAATTAATAGCAGGTTTCACTTTTTTTTTTTCTTGTTATCCCGTACTCACCAGGATTTGAACCGCTAACCTCTGGATCTGCTTCCCACTGTCATTACCACTTGGCCATGAAAGCACTGGATGCAAGAGCTCTCATACTTGTTTTAATTATCAGTTCATCACCCCAAGCCCCTTTCATATAAAATTTATATTTAATCATAAATACATATAAATTTTAATTTATTCATACATGGACTTTGTCTTAATTACTATAGTAAGTAAGAAGGCGCAATTCCAAATAAGTAGTTAGGTAGGCCTAATCACTAACCTGAGAGCTCAACCCAAACTACTAAGTCATATGCAAAGTTCCCAGCCTAACATCAAAGCTAACCATTCTAATTAAGTGCTTAGGCCTAATCACTAACTTGAGTGCTTAATTTCACTCAAGTTACAGGTAAACTTCGCATGCCAATTTGTTTATACCTGTAGAAAACTGCCTTACACTTGTTTCCCCTCGTTTCTATTGCGTATTTCAGAAATAAAGTACGCTAAAACACTTGCATGCCACAGTCCGCGTCTTTTGGAAGTGCTTTGTTACACAGTACTATTAGCATTGTTTCTCTTTGAAGTTTTTTTCAAATGCTGACTTTAACTCCTAGGGTTAAGAGTTCCCAGTTTTATTAGAGTCAGGGTTAGGGTTACCGCTCGAATTTAGGGTTAACGTTGAAGGTTAGGGTTACGGAACAAGGTTAGGGTTAGTATGATTCTTGTTAGGGTTAAGGGGTAGCACTCAAGGTTAAAGTTATTGCTTAGGGTTAGCGCTAGCGCTTATTTATTAGGGTTAGGGCTAGCGTTCAAGGTTAAAGTTATTGCTCAGGGTTAGCGCTTCGTATTAGGTTAGAGTTAAGGTCAGGATACGTTAGTGTTACCGCAGTGTTACGCCAAGGAAAACAATCTCGACTTAGGAAATCTAGTGCACGAATCGATGCGTAAATCAAGTCAATGAATAGTGCCTAGAGATAGAGGCTGAACCTTTTGCAAATCGGCTACGTCAGTGACTTAAATGTTTAAATGTTTCTATGTGAAATTATTTTTTTGGTAAAAAACTGCTCGTTCCATGAAATGATTATTTCTGACAACACTGAAAGAGGAAGCCTTAGGCTAACATGCTGCTCATGCTGAAAGAAAGCATATGAAACGGAAAATTTATCAGCAAAGGAACGCTGAAATACAAAGCAAAACTTACATTTGACCTGAAGTTTTCTTCTTCCTAACCTGCGATCAGGCGTTCTTTGTCTTCAGTTTTTTCTTCACGGCCGGCTCGATCCTGTCACAACTCAAAGTAATCATCTGCGTGGAAATCCACGATACACACTCACGGAACGCTTGCTTGCCAATTTAACCCACCTGCGATTTGTCTTTGGCTTCTGTTTGGCCCGTAAAAATGGCTTTCAATCTGTTTAATTTAGCCGGCAACTTTTCAACTCTACACTCGGTACAGGTCAAATTTCAAGGACTTTGCTGCCTGGCCTTTCTCGCCAGTCCCCGGCCGTGTCTGAGTCACACACTAAGGGGAGCTATAAGTCACGCACACAATGCTCACCGGGCTTTACGTACGAAAGATTATTATGGGATATCCCAGAAATTTTTGCAGCGAAAGTTGTTGGATGGCTGATTTCAAGAAAATAATAAGAGTCTAGAAAGCAGTTCTAATTTCCAAACTGACACACGCTGAAGTTTAGCAAATGAGCCATAAGTCCAGGACGGATGCTTTGTTTTGGAAGAAGAAGCGTTTCTAGACTCTACCGCCTGGCTCACTTGTTCTTCAATGGCTAAGTTAACTGCGGACTTAAACCATGATCTCAGAACAAAAACACTCCTCGGTTCTTTGAGCAATGCTGGGTGACTTAACGAGGGTCAAAGGCTTAATGATGCCAAATCTCCTACCAGGCGGGCGCAAATATTCCTCAAATAAGCTTCGAATATCACTGGAAATAACGAGGAAACTCTGCTTAACTAACACGTAAGCTCTGAATTTGTGTTATCGAAGTAATCGATGCTTTGCGCGGCAAAAGCCGACGTCACAAAGGCAGCTAAAAAAAAATCCCTACCAGTGAAAACGGCAGTTCAGTTACAAAGACACGAAGAAGGATTTTGAAAGAAGAAGAAAAACAACGAAAAAAAAAAAAGATTTCACCGACCTCAAATCGAGCCCTCGAGTGTCACATCAAAACAAATTCGAATCAGCTTCGTTCGGCGCGTTATCCCCTTGAGCTAATACAGCAGCGGTGAGAAATTATTGTGTTATAGTGACTTGATCCTTTAGCGAAACAAAAGGTTTCTTTTGTTTTTCATTCAACAATAGATCACTGAGGGTTGTTTGCATACGTACTATCTCAAAAACGAAGAGCAAACCAGCGAAAAAAAATACAGGGTAATGTTTTTCTATTCAATTGAAAGCGGTATGCAAAATTTCAGGTGCTTTTGCAGAAAAAAAGAAAACCACCTAAGATCGTCACTTAGCACCGTTTTGCACTCACCCCTTCAATTATCTCGAAAATATGCCTGACTACCCCTATTTTTCTTTGTGGATCCCAATAGCCCTTGTAAAGATCTACTTTTTCCGCATGGTCCTTACCTGGCGCAAAAACCTTTGGATTTAGTAGGCACCGTCCTTAACATGACCAGCTCCCAGTAGGATTGATAGTTTAGTTGGTAGAGCACTGCACCGGTATCACAGAGGTCATGGGTTTAAATGCCATTCAGTCTGTATTTTTTTTCAGGCTTTAATTTCACAACTGCTTACAATTAAGTTGTAAATACACTGTAACTGTGATGATCAGTATGTCCTCACATCTTTCTCTGTAGTTTAAATGTATGATCATTCATATATTCACTTGCAACAGTTATTTTGTCAGACATTATGTCCTTCTAGAAAACCATATTGAAAAATCTTTGCTTCTAATTAAAACATTCAACATAAGAGAAGAACCTCAGTCCATCCTTTTGCTTTGCTGTATTGACTCTCACACAAGAGAACGTCCAAATGGCTGACTGTGTTTGAAACTGCCCTATAATTCATTCCAAACCCTCGATCATTGACTATGTCATGTATGCCTATGGATTGGCCCCTTTCCCAAAAAAAAAGACCCATGCAAAAGGTCTTCAGGGACAACTCTGGTCCTGAAGTAAAATTTTACAGCTGAAACACTGTTCCCATGTACTATCTTTCTTTTGTGGCTTAGAAGTGGTCAAGAAAAATTTAATTAAAATGTAGGACCTGTTATATCACAAAATAATACTGAGTAGGTTATTGTAATAATTAAGTATACTTCAGTTATTAGTGACTTTTCATGGATGTCTCTGATTTCTATTATTTAATAGCCTGAAAAAAAGGGAACTTGGCACTGTCACTACTAAATATTCAATTTCTTGTGATATTTGCCAGTTTTAAGAAAAGCCATTCAAGACAGTGATAATGATAATGATGATGACTTCCTGAAGGTCCGAGAAAAAACCTCAGAAGAAAAGGTGGTGTAGATATTGTTATTCTGCTTTTTGATGTTGTTGCAACTGTTAATGAACATGGAGGAAATCATACAAGCCTTTTATAAATTATGTTTAGTTTTTTCCCTGATCTGCTATTTGTCGTTTTTGTTTCTTTTGCATTGGCCAACTAGGGTTGTAGTTGTAGTTTGTGATATCATTTGAGTAAATTTTGTTTCTTTGTAACAGATGGAGGAGGAACGAGCTTACATTGAATGGTTAAAGGGACAAAAGAGCAAAGAAACCAAACCTGCTGAAGAAATGGTAGGTTTTCTCTCTCTTGTGTGTAAAATAGCTATTAGTACTGATAGTTATCAGTGGTTTGGCCTACAAACAAGACAAAGCGTCAATCCTGCTAATTGTATTGACCTGAGACCACAAACTTCCCTCAGAGTACTAATTTATTAATGTCCATTTTCTGACTGTGTTAGATTTGAAGGGTTCGGTGGAAAATGGGAGGTAGGGATTTTTGGCTAAAATTGAACATTACCAAAACAGCTCCAAATTTGGCATGTACGTTTGTTTAGGTGTATTAAACAATGCCCTGCCTTTTTTTTTTTCGCTATACATTGCTTTGTTTTTGAGAAATACATGTAACATATGCAAAAAATGTTGGTTTTACTATCGGCATCTTTTTATCGAACAGGAAACAAAAGAAATCTATTGTGTTTCTTTTTCGCGGAAGGATGAAATCAGCAAAGCTGATAATGACTTCTAGTTTTTGGAGCCAATACAAGTTTAATATACATAAAATTAACGCTTAAGGAATGGGCAATGTCTAGCATGCATCCATCCAATTTGGGATGCACGCAGATAGTTGGGAGAGCACAAGGTAGCATAAGAGATGCTCGAGGCGCAGCCACTGAAAAACTGAAAAGTCAAAATTTCAGCCTGAAACCATCTCTATGAAACATCCATTTTTTCGTAAATTATTAGCCAATCAGAGTGTATGCTAGCATGTAGCTATGTTATAATTCTTACAAGGGATATTAATTCTTAGAATAATTTTTATTATACATGTAAGTCAGTTACTCCACCTGTGAACTGTGTTGATAGGAGGCATTGCGATGTTACTGGATGGACCCAGGTTTAGACGAAGGTGAACAATTCTTGAGAGATTACATTCTTGACAGAAATTACATTGAGAAAGATTCAGAAAGGTATAGCATGTATTTGATTGCTTTGAAATTCGGTGTATTGGCAGAGTACCGTTAGTTCACGGCTCACGCTTAAAGAACGAGGTATACACACCGTTTCCCCGTGTTTATCCTCGGTTTTTATTTTCACTGCATGTGTTTCTTCCGACGAAAATGCAAACGCTCACCACTATTACAGTAAGATGCAATTGTCGGATGGAAATTCTACTTGCTTTTGAAATTCGGTGTATTGGCAGAGTACTGTTAGTTCTCGGCTCACGCTTATAGAACGAGGTATACATACGTTTCCCCGTGTTTATCTTCGGTTTTTACGGCTCACGCTTAAAGAACGAGGTATACACACCGTTTCCCCGTGTTTATCCTCGTTTTTATTTTCACTGCATGTGTTTCTTCCGACGAAAATGCAAACGCTCACCACTATTACAGTAAGATGCAATTGTCGGATGGAAATTCTACTTGCTTTTGAAATTCGGTGTATTGGCAGAGTACTGTTAGTTCTCGGCTCACGCTTATAGAACGAGGTATACATACGTTTCCCCGTGTTTATCTTCGGTTTTTATTTTCACTGCATGTGTTTCTTCCGACGAAAATGCAAACGCTCACCACTATTATAGTAAGATGCAATTGTCGGATGGCTCACGCTTAAAGAACGAGGTATACACACGTTTCCCCGTGTTTATCCTCGGTTTTTATTTTCACTGCATGTGTTTCTTCCGACGAAAATGCAGCGCTCACCATAATAAGATGCAATTGTCGGATGGAAATTCTACTTGTGAGGTCGTGAATAAAATTATCCATTCGCCGAATCGAACGAATCGGCCGAATCGACAACATTGCAAGGGGTCGTTAGTCACTAATGAGATGCAATTTTCAGATGGAGAACACAATATGTCAGATCGAGCATAATATTTTCCATTCGTCGAATCGAACAAATTGAAACTCTACTTGTCGGGTCGTAAACAAAATTTTCCATTCGCCGAATAGAACGATTCGACTGAATCGACAAACTTGCAAGGAGTCACTGTCGCAATTGTCGGATAGAGAAACTCTACTTGTCAGATCGTCTAAAAAAATTCTCTATTCGCCAAATAGAACAAATCGGTGGAGTAGAACTTCTGTTTTTTTCCGATAGAATCTAGTTGACAGTATTGGACATGGATGCTCCGAAGATGACTTCACTCAGTTTGTCGAAACATCAGTTACCAACAATAGGTCTTCTCAGAGCTACCCTCACCTGGGCAATCACACAAGATGAACTACTGAATCAGATACTCCTGGGTTCAAACCGTTTACCATGAATTCTCTGTGTGTTATTTTTTTCAGAATTCCTTGTTATGATGAGATTGTCGGTGATGATGAGGTACTAAACTTAATTTCACAAGTAAATTGCCACAGAGGATTTTAAACAGTGCTTTAATTCTAGGATTTTATATCTTGCTTGCATTGATATTGCTTTAACTGCTTGTACTATACAGCTTTCTGTAGTTGAACTAATCAGATGTTTCATGTGTTGGTCTAGGATGAGTCAGAAGTTGAAAAGCAGGAAGAATTTGAACGGAAATTTAATTTCAGATTTGAGGAGCCGGATGCAGAGTTTGTAAGTATCATCAACTTGTCCCAACTTAAAATAGCACTTTAAAACTTCAGTCAGGTGACCAGGTACCTGTATTAATTTCTGTTCTTTTGCAATTTAAGATCAAAACTTATCCTCGCACCATACAAGGATCAGTGCGGAAAACAGATGAGCGCCGAAAAGAAAAAAGAAAACAAAGGGACTTGAAAAAGGAAAAGGTCAGGATGTGTACTTCATGCAATTTTGAATTATCTTTGTTTAACCTGTGGGAGGCGTGGTATTCTAGTGGTTAGCGTGCTCGTCTCTGCATCAAGTGGTCCAGATTTGAGCCCTGGTGGGGGACATGATAAGCCTGATAAGCCCCTTGGCTTGTATGCAGACTACCTTTGTATAATCTGAAATATATCCAGGCTTTGTTCTTATTCAATTTTGTATATGAAGGTTTTTAATGTTATTTCTTTGCTGATGTAGGAGAAAGAACAGAAACGAGAGGAGCTGAAAAGATTAAAAAACCTCAAGAGAAAAGAGATAATGGAGAAACTTGAAAAGTTAAAAGGTCAAGATTTCAATTTTATCAGTCATAGTTACGGTGTAGGTTTTTCAGAACTTACTCTATTACATTTCAGGACTTACTTTGTTAGTCCAAAATAATCAGTCAGTAGATTTGAATTGCTTTTTTGGCAGAATCACTCAAACAAAAAAACATGTTCAGTAACGTTTGGTGGCTCTCTTTTGACATTTATTTGTGATGGTATGCATGTGATGAGCGATGATGATGAAACATTAACTTCATTCGCCGTAATGAACATGACTGATTAAACCAAATACTGTATAGTACTTCTGAGCTCTCACAGCACATGCTCAATAAAAAATTAATAGGGATGTAAATTAAATTTCTTCCATGGATGTTGTTTACATTGTGTTATTATTTTGCCTGTGACTAATTATTTTTCCACAAGCTTTATAAAAGAGCAATCAATCGTGTACAGTGAAGGTTTGTAAATTATTGTGCAATAATTTAATTCAACTTAGGATTTTAACCCTTTCACCACCAAGGGGTCTGCCTTTGACTAGTAAAATCGTCTGGCATTAGACAGAGTAAAATTTATTAAGTCGCCCTTGGTGGTGAAAGGGTTAATTTGGCTTTTAAGTAATGAGTACCACATGTATTATTAACAACCTTTTGTAAGATCAATAATCTTCCATGTTGTTGGCAAAGTGACAGCATAATTAATGAATATTCAATATTCTTTCCCAACAATTCATTCATTAATTTTAGAAATCACTGGAAACCCTAATGTTGGTTTTAAAGAGGAAGATATAGAAGGTGACTTTGATCCTAAGAAATATGACGAGGCAATGCAGGTATTTTGAAACAAATAAATGTCTAAGTCAAAATTGCTTTTAATTAAAAATAAATTTATGTACCAAAAACAACTTTTAGGCACACCCAGTTAAGTGTCCTAAGAACCATTCGGATTTTATGTAACCAAGTATTTTATAATAGATGTAGCCTGTTTAGCATGCATTCCCAGAGTTTGGTCTTTGTCGTTATATTTTTTATTTGCCACATTAAGTTACACAATGTAAAAAAAATAAACTTAACTTAACTGGGAAGGAGACAGTGATTGACCCACAATTTTTCATTGTGTTTGGAACCATTGCAGAGAGCATTCAATGAGCAGTTTTACGAAGAAGATGAAAATGAAAAGCCAGTGTTTGAAGATGATTTGGACGATATTGGTGAGTGTTGTGCGAGAACTGTGTGTGTCATGCACATTACACCTGTCAAAATTAATGAACATATTACTGTTCTCTCACAGAAAATACAAATGTAAAATACATGTAGGTGTGTATATGTAAAAAAAAAATCAGTCCAACATATTTAAGTGTAAGGAGCACAGTCGCGGTATTTTGAGTTATTTTGACCATCGACAAAATTACCTTTAAATTGAAAAAAACCTGAAAATAATAGTTTACAAAGATAGAAAAACAGCAAAGAGACGATAATAAACCATAAAGGAACAAGGATGGTTAAGGATGGAGAAGATTGACACGGATTACAAACAATGAAATTGAAAAATTTAGGCTAAACTTTTCAAATTGTGTAACAGTGTCTGTGCTCCTTTAACAGAGAGTTTTGTCTTGACCAACCATACCCCCAAAACCAAAATGGTGAACGACTAAGGGGATAGTCTCTTTGTGATGAACACCAGGCTCTGTAAACATTAAAGGAAATATACAGTAACAGGGAGCAGGACTGGTACAGTGCTGTGAATGTGGCCTGGATTCAGTTCCAGTCCAGTGTCATGTGGGTTGAGTTTGTTGTTGGTTCTTGTCTTACACCAAGGGTTTTTGCCTTTGTTCTGGTTTTCCTTCTCGCTAAAAAAAAAAATCTCCAAATTCCAACTCATGCAGGAAAGAAGACCTGTATGAAAACCAGCCAAGGCTGATGTGCCTTCCTCTTAACTTATTAATTTAACCCATTGACGCCTGTGCCACCCATAACCACCCGTGGCGAGCCTTGGCCTTTCTTCCACTTCTGACGTCATCATTTTGACATCACTTTTGGCATCATCTATACTCAACTTCTGCAGGAGGAAAAGATCTTTCCAATGATGCCTAGATCAGAGTGATCGGTATAATGGAGCCTGAAATATGCACAAAAATGCTAAAAAAGATGAGTGAAAAACTCAGAGCAAAATTTCTTGCCACTTCACCCAGCTGCTCCATGGTAAAAATTGGCCACCTCAATGGCGCTTTCTTAGAAGTTTTTTAACCGCAAGCAAGCGCAGTAAAAGGTCAATCACTGCAGCAAAAAGAAAAGAAAAGGAGAAAAAGGAAAGGGGAAATAAATTCAAAAATCGAAGAGCCTAAAGACGTAGGTCGCCTTCTTGTCCGATCTCAAAATTTTTATTTCTGCGCACGCCCAAGCCAAAATGTCATAAAATGCGACCGTCGTGTTGCAAATGCGTTTTTAACCAGATTAAAGCTAATTTGGCCAAGATCCAGCCTAAAAACCGCCAAAACGTCCAAAAAACGCATTTTTGGCAAAAAGCTCCAGGAGTCAATGGGTTAAAGGAAGGAGAATTTGTATAGTTATTTAGAGCATAAAACAGAGTTCTTTTTTGTTTCTTTATAGAAAACTGGGATGAGTGGCAAGGTGATTTGGATGGTGAAGGTGAGTGTTGTGTCAGAACTGTGTGTGTCAAACACAGTATGCTTGCCATGATTGGTTTATTTGTGATGATGATACCTGTGATGAGCAATGATGATGTAATGTTTCATTCGCCGTAATGAACATCACTGATTAAACCAAATACATGTACTGTACTTCTGAGCTCTCACAGAAAATGCCAAAAACAAAGTAAATAGGTGTGTATATATGACTGAGTGTAAACGAAAATTGTTTCAACACATTGGTTTTTATTTGCATCAAAATCCAATGTTATGATAACAGCAGGAATTCACTCACTGCTGTGCTCATTGGCTAATTTTCGTCGTCAATGAGCGCAAGGCTGCTGCCTAACAGGAGCCCGGCAGCCTGGGGAACCCAAGAAAGTCCTTTGGGCGCCTAAATTTTTGCAGCAGCTCCCAAAACATTACTTGTTGGGCTCTTAACTTTTTGGCTTTTGCCCTTCTGGGCTCCTTGAAATATTGTTAGGCAACAGCCTTGGAGCGGACAGACACATGAATTTACAATTTATGCTATGCGTCGTGTGAACGAGTGAGAGCGGACAATTTGAAAGTTTGTTATTATAAAATTAACAAACTGACGTCAGTTTTTCATGCATTGGTGCTATTATTGGCAATGAATGTGGTATTGGCAAAGTAACTGTGAATCCACTTGGCTTTCGCCCGGTGGATCCACAGCTACTTTGACAATGTTATGACGAAATTCATGGTCAATAGCAGGACAGACGCATGAAAAACTGTCGTCAACAATTTGTTAAGCATAGTTTGACAGTGGCTAAGAACAGCCAAAAGATCTTTCACCTGTTAAAGGGGCATCGTCACACTGTTGGGAATTGCCTCCAAGATTAAAAACACCAACACACTCACACGAAATCCTGATTTCTTCTACTTTATTGATCACGGTAAAGGATCTCTTTTCACTCAAGATTACAAAGGTCCCGTTCTGTTTCTCCTAGTGTTCTAATGTCTCTTTTTTCACTGTCAATCATTGGTTTTGGGTTTCAACTAAAAGGTTCCAAAGTTCAAGGCTATCAGATTTCCACGCGTTGTCTGTCACGTCACTGCACTTATAACATTTTCTCAAATCAAATTGTTTATAATTGAATGAATGAATGAATGAATACCTTTATTTAAGTGTCAGACTAAAATAGCAGTAGATAACCACTAAATGGGGACACTATAAAATAAATTGAAAATGACTAAATCTATATATTAATTTAAAAAAAAAAAAAAAAAAAAAAAAAAAAAAAAGTCAAAATGCTAATTGAGCTTGAAATTCTAAGATTGGTTAACATGCTAAAATATTTACAATATGTACAAGATAAAATTTATAACTGTTGGATCGCTAAAAACTTTTTTTTACATTAAGTACTGCATAAAATACAGTTGGTACAGTGATTATCGGTCAGTAAAGTATTTAGATAATAATAATACTCCGCACAATTTCCGACAACACTGTTTGGCAACTTTATAACAAGCTAGAAGATGCCTTCACATCAATTGAATTCCAAAACTAATGATCTAGTTTTGCTATTGAAGACTATTTAAAGGTACTGAAACTGTTTCCTGTGGCCTGTCACTACAGATGGCATGGATGGAGATGGATTGCAGCTTGAAAAATTTTTTTGAGTTTTGACGCTATGTGTTCCAAAAATCCTTAAGAAGCTGATTATGGTTAGCCCTCTCTGATAAGATTCATTTGCATATCTTCGTCGTAGCTTACAGTGATACTGCTCCTTTAACAGTGATTTCGTCCTGTCTACACCACCCCACCCCACCCCACCCCACCCCCCTCCCTGCCAAAAAAAAGCAAAATTCTCCTATTCTCTAAACTTTGAAAGGAAATGTACCGTAAAAGTAAGGAGAATTTTAAAAATATATTTAGAGTATGAGACAGAGTGCAATGTTCTTTTACAGAAAACTGGAATGAGTGGGAAAGTGACCAACACGAAACTGAACAGCAAGGAATTACAGGTAAATAATCTATTTAGTTGAACCCTGCCATGTTGGCTCGTCAAGAAAGCGAAAAATTGTTTGAGATTGTAGGGCTCAAGATGAGTAATATTAAATGACTGGGACAGCGAAAATGGAAAATGACTCAAATTGAAGAAAACATGGGTTTGAGATAACTGTCCCAGATGCCAAGGTTGGGATAACTTATTAAGATTCTATGCATACACTTAACATGCCTTGTTCTTCCGCAAGAGATAAAAAGCGGCCCTTGTGGGTCACTTTTCAGCACTAGGTATTATTGTGAAATCAAATTAATCCAGTTCCTGTTGTGTTTTTCTTTTCAGAACCTCACAGTGAAGATCCCAGTTTTAATGTAGGTGTTATTTTATAATCAACTCCTCAGTCAGCTGTACATAATTTGAAAATCACAATCGTGGAGAGGTTTGGATAGGTTTGGAAAGAGGTCCTTCAAGTTATCACCTAAAGGGCCTCTTAGAGTTTAGGATTTCGTGGGTTTAACAAGTAATATATCAGACACTCGAGACAGTGTTTCATCGGGATATCCAAACACCGAGAGGAGAGTTGAAAATACGACGCGCAGCGGAGTATTTTTGACGAAATTCGAGGTGTTTGGATAGCCGATGAAACACTGTCTCGAGTGTTTGATATGTCTTCTCAATCGAAACAAAAACTAAGGAGTAAACGGAAAAGTAAAATCATAAAAATCTATGCTAATTAAGACTGGGTATTCAAACCTCCTTCACGGTTGCGATTTTCTTTGTTTTAACTTGATGAATTATTAATGAGTTTGAGAAATGCCCGTCGATAGACTTGCATCCGGGATCTCCATCCAGGAGAGGAGTTAGAAATACTCTCACTCACTTAATGCTACAGAAGCTGGTATAAGCTCCTTTGAAGTGGACCACATGGCCCGATGCACTCACTTACACTGACCTTTTTTGTAAAGTAAAGAGTAAAATCTGTTTCATTTCGATGAAGTTCATTTGTATGCCTGCTGTTTATTTGCTTTCCTTTTCCCTGTACCCATTCAAGTTAACAGGGTTTAGAAGGAGATTTCTATAGCATTTGCAGTCGTTCACAAACCGTGTTTCATTCCTTTTAGATGGACGCAGACTACCAGGAAAATGAAAATGATCCAAACATGTTTGGAGGAAGGAAAAGAAAAGGACGATCACGATTCGCTCGCGTTGTCGCACAGAAAAAACCTGTGTTTGATCCAAGTAAGTCATCTATTAAAAAAGACTGTGTTCCACCACATTTCAAGTCACTGTGAAGAGAACTGGAATTTTTTTCTTGGCGTTTGGAAATGCAACGAAACTGTGTGATGGGTTTTTGACAAATCATCTCAATCGAAACTAAACCAAAGGAGAAAATAGTGATATCTTGCTAAGCTCGCGACCTGGACAGACTAATGGTATGTGGGTACACAATCATCTGGAGCGGGAAATAGGCTTGTTTGAGTAAACGTGGCTACGTGACTGCTTGGCCAGGCTACATGGCTGCATGTTAGCCGCGGTGTGGCCATGTTGCTACAGGGTGGGATGTTTTAGCCAGTCTTTATGGGAGCAGCTGGTTAGCTGGTCAGCCAGCAAAGCTGCTGTTTTCTAGCTCTGTTTATAGCCGTGAGGCCTCAGTTTTGTAGAAGTACAGCGTCACAGCAGTGTAGCGATATTGCCACTATTTCAAGAATTTTTCTGGAGTATCATTGTGCAGTGAAGCCCTAATTCAGTCAATGTCCAGCCAGCACTGAGAAAGGCAACTCAAATGTCTCTGAAATAAATCTGGAAAACGTGCTCTAGTGACGAAGCGTAGAGAACATAAAAAGATTTCTGTACGTTGAATTTAGTTGTGTATCTCACAGTGCTGTTCATGTTTTTCTTGTCCATACAAAGGCCTTGCTAACAAGGTTTTAAGTTTTTGAATGTATTTTTTATTGCAACAGTAACGTTACCAACAATACAAATATTACCTACATTTAGGAACGTAACTTAGCATTGCGAAGTAGCTTACAATATCCTAACAGTATTACATACGATACTCACTCTACTTACAGTACTAGCATAACATACAAGCTAACAAATTATTATTATATTTTTTCTTAGACGAGAAAACTTTTGAAGACTATTTTGACGAATACTATAAACTGGATTATGAGGATATCATTGGCGATATGCCTTGTAGATTCAAATACCGACAAGTTGTACCAAATGACTACGGGCTCACAACAGAAGAGGTATCTATCCAGTATGTCTTGACATATCTGCAAGAAGACTCTTAATAAAAACCGCGAGCTTGCCTTGTTATTGAGAACTGCAGGTATCTTTTGAGTGAAATGACATTTGAGCATTTAGAAACTCAAGAAATTATAGTCAAACTGAGTCAAGATCTTGAATTTTTATCATTCTTAATACTGCGCAGTCTCAGCGATCTAATGTTTGTGAGTCTCACAAAAATTAGAGGCAAAGCGATGTTATTCGTTACGAACTGCTTACCTAATCTTTGAGGCGCATTTAAATTCTTTTTCCAACAGTTTCCTCGAGTTTTACAGCTTTCGAGGTTTTTTTCATCAAGTGATATCAGGACATATCAGAAAGAATGAAGCATAAAGCTTCGCATCGAAAAATGGCGGTTGACATAAAACTTTGAATTTACCTCATGTGAAATGCTGCATTTTGTGACGTCTTACATGAAACAAAACAAAAGTCGTAAACAAACTCTCGAGAGTCCGCAGAACTGACTGGAAATCATCTAAGTCACGGTTGGCATCTTGAAAAGTTTAGCCTAAATTTTCTAGTTTGTCGTTTGTAATCCGTGTTAATCTTCTCCATCTTTAACCATCCTTGTTTCTTTATGGTTTATTATTATCTCTTTGGTGTTCCTCTATATAGAAAACTATTATTTTCAGGTTTCCTTCAATGTAATTCTGCACGTGGTCAAAATAACTCGAACACCGTGACTGAGTAACAAATATCATATTCTTCTGTACCCCTAGATTTTATCATGTCCTGACAGAGAATTGAACCAATGGGCCTCGGTCAAAAAGGTGTCTCAGTACAGGTGAACCACTATAGATTTTACAGACTTTCCTGCCAGTCCGCGCACTTGTGATTACCGAGTGATCGTTCTTGCTAGTACACTATATCGTTACTTCTCGTCAAGTCAGCGTAAACACAACCTTAACACTCTCAAGACGCATTTTCATTCTCAGAAGTCATATTTCGTTTGTTCAGAAGCGAGAATCACGACTCCAATTCTCTGAGCATGCGCAGAGTACTCGGTTGTATTCTCAGCGAATCAGTTTGATGGGAAGTCCGAGAATCCCCCCCCCCCTCCCACAGAGGTCGTGATTCTTGCTCCTGACCGACAAGAACAGCAGCTAAAACAAATTTTTAAAAACATACTCTCAAAAAGTTCACGAAAAGAATCACAAATGTATTTTGCAGATCAAAGAAACCGTCATGGTCATCTTGTTTTTCATTCACATTGTAGAGCTGAGAGTGAAGAGTACCAAGATATCAAAAAATACCGCAAGCGAGGGAGAGATGTGCAACGAAAGAAAAGGATCCTTCCTTCACTTGCTGACACAGAAAGGTCTGTTTTACATTGAATATATAAAATGCGTAATCATCTCCCCCTTTGGAGATGCAATTATTGTTTATCAAGGCTGGTGTTCAGGCTGGTGCACGATATACCAAGTGAATAGCAAGTCTCGAGTTACGTCACAAAGAACACAACAATGATTCCTATCCCTTACACAGTAACACAATAGACTTAACACAAAAGAACGAGACAATAGTGCATATATTTACTTGGTACATCGAGCATCACCCGGTGTTCAGGAGAGCATAACGTTGTGTTACATGTACCTTATTTAGAAATGAGTGACAGGGATCAAATGTCAAGTACTTTTACTTAATTCCACGAGGTTTCGATGTGTGCAAGTCGAGTATTCGCCATGGAGGTTTTTCCTGGTCAAAATGAAGTCAAACGTTGAGTTTAACCACGGATTTATTGAGTCGTTCTCAACAGCTGGTATTTGTTGTATAAAGTATAACGTTGTTCTCAGTTAAATCTACGTAACTAGAGCTATGTCTACCTCCTTGTGAAAGTTGCAAACTGCTTAAGTTCTGTTTTCCTTTTCTGTTGCTTGTGACTTTATTTATCAATGTTTCTTTTCCGCAGAGAGAATGAAGGAAATTTGAAGAAGAAAAAGCTCTCCAAGGACAGTGTACCGATAAAGGCTAAAACGCCTGAAAACATTGTTGATAATAATGGAACAACTCAACAAAATGACAGTGGAACTAAAACGAAAAATATTCCCAGCAAAACAATAAACGGCAGTGAAAGGGGAAATAAAAACAGTCAGGTTTCACAAGAACAAATTCGTCCAATTAAAC
Source organism: Platygyra sinensis (assembly GCA_019787425.1). Taxonomy (NCBI): domain Eukaryota; kingdom Metazoa; phylum Cnidaria; class Anthozoa; order Scleractinia; family Merulinidae; genus Platygyra; species Platygyra sinensis. The sequence goes on along the minus strand of JAHPZR010040302.1, from coordinate 4,280 downwards.
AAGGACAGGAGAGATTAAAGGACAAAGAAGAATCGAGAAAAGGGAAACAAAAGCAAGAAAATTCAAAGCGAAGGAGACTAACATTTAAGGAGATGAAAGAACTTGCAGTCAAAAACGATTGCAAAGACAATTCAGAGGGGCACAGAAAGAACGGCTGAGTAATCTATCGACTGCTAGGCTAGCCTCGTATGGGCTGACCAAGAAGAAAAAGAAGAAATCGTAGCATATTTTAATCAGCTGTGATGTGGCTTGTGACAACTGATTTGGTCGAGGAAGGTTGGGATGAGACTGCCCACATCTCCCCACTGAGTTTTACGGTTTAACTCTCTATCCCCTCCCCTCCAAGGCCCCTTTTGCATTCCTGTTGTACAGAAACAAAAGCAATGTAACGAGGCTAGGATTGTTGGGTAGCGAGAAGGCTGATTCTTGTACATGGTTTCAAAGAAGAAGCTACTGGCTAACCACTGCCATGAAATTAATGCAAAATTCTCATTAATTGTTTTATCTCATTAGCAGGGAGAGGTTTTTAGTAGATGTATTTTACTGTGTGTCATAACATTAACACCTGATTCCTCCTCCAACCCCCCCCCCCACCCCCGCCCCCAACCCCTCCTCACTCTAAAAAGAAAACTCTTAGAATCATAATAACATTGGGCTCAGTGATAATTATTGCAATCGTGCTTCAAAGAAAGAACATTTCTGGATGAGTGAAACAAGAATTTGTACATAATTAAACCGCAGGTTAGAAGTGCAAAGCTTAATAACCATATTTAGACCTTTCGTCATCGAAAACACACTCACTTGATTAACAACAGCAAGCGAGCGACAAGAGCCGGCTGTGTTTACAGAGTCGGGAACAAACTAAATTATGCGCGAGCACTGCTTTGTGTCGCGAAAGTTTGTGACACTTCATGTTCAATATGCTTAGGAAAGAATATTCTCAATTTCATGAGTTATTTGTGCTTCCTAGCCTTAGATTGTGGCACACTACTAGCAGGGAAGTCAGAAAAGTTGTCGAAACATTACACTCTGAAGGTATTCGTCAGTTGAGAACGCGTAAAGTTTACGCAGGTTCGCCAGAAAGATGCTACGATGAGAAAGACAACGGGTGAAAATTAGGAGCGTTTTTGTGAAAAGGCTTTCGAAAGCTCCTACTATCCTTTTAGGTCATTTTAGGGTGCGTTTCTTTAAGGAAATCCAAGATTGGATTCTTAAATCCTTAAGAATCCGACAAAGGAGTTTGCGTTTCTTTACTAAACAGATCAATACAAAATCTCTCGGATCATGATGCGTCAAAGGAACCGAAGAATCCACTTCCAGACGCAAAATCCATTTCCATATTCTTTAGGATTTAAGATCCTTAAAGAAACGCACCCTAACTGTGGGTGGGGAAAAACGGCGTTTGGGTTATATCCCAAGTTAGAGAATTCACCGCGTTCGCTTCACTTTGGTTCAAGCCCAACTTGGTCTATTGGCCTTCTCGTCCTCGTTACAAGTTATTTAATTTCGTCGAGTTCAGTGTGAACAGATAAGTTCCGCGAGCGAGGGAGCTTACAGGATTTGTCTAGTAGTGGGAAACTCCAATTACAGTGGAACCAGTAACCCACCATTTTTATAGAGCGTCTACCGCCCATTTGAGCAACGGCTACTTGAACCAAAGAAAACCCTTCTCTGGTTTGAAGAATCTCGTTATCTAAGGCAGCAACTTTATGGCCCACAGGAGGTCGCATTAACAGCGTTCGACTGTTATCAGGCGTTCTATTTTTTTTTCTCCTCGCGTTCGCCAGAAAAAGAGAGGTTAGCTGTAAAAAGATAACTGTGACGTCATTTGGACAAGAGCAACACCATTGACTAAATCGACTGTCGGAAGGCGAACGTATAAGAGAAGTCATTATGACGTCATAATTGCAACCTGTCAATTACCTCGTCTCCAGGCTCTCTCCTCTGCCTTTCATGTCGTTCGGAAAAAGACAAGTGAGGCAGAGGAGGGAGCCTCGGAACGAGGTTGCCTGTTAACGACAACGAATAAACGAGTTACGTCATAATTATCTCGAATGGCATCCATCTAGATTCCTTAGAACAGGTTGAATGATCTTCCATTCGTTCATGTTTGGTTCGGTTGCAATCTTCCATTCGTTCATGTTTCGGTTGGATCTTAGGTTTTTTTTTACCTCGAAATCTTTTGATTGAATGAAAATTAGATGACGTCCTCACAGACATCGACGCTTTCAATGCATAAAGCGGACGATAACGACGAGGTGGACGATCTTTCTTCCGATGAAGAGAATTTTTATTCCCAGAGTAACGAACCATCTCGAGAAGATATTGATTTGCCACATGGGTCTCGAGAAGATATCGCCCTGCCACATGGGTCTCGAGAAGATATCGATTTGCCACACGGGTCTCAAGAGTCCAAGCTAAACCGCGACCACCGCAGCAGCTTGCCACGAAGACAGAAGCGCGACAGTCTACGTGGCCGTCGTGACAGTCGTGACGAATACAGTAAACAACTCCTCGACTCTTTGGATCGACAAGAAAACGAAATTAAAGATCTCGAGAACAAGGTACACTCCTTGAGAAAAGAAGTCCGTGAGTGTTTCTCTAATTTGGACGAAAAACTGTCCAGTTTTGAAGTGAAGATAGAGTTGATCGCAAACTTGGTTTCATCGTGGTTTCAGCATCCTTTTGGCGATCGCAGATGCCGAGGATTTTGTACCAAACATGTCCGAACTGATAAGTGTTTGTGTCGCGGTTTGAAAGAGCCGCACCGGTGCTGTGGCCATATGGTTAGTGGACTTTGCGACTGTTGACATTGTACGATCAAGAGAGGAATCCTCTCCACCGGTTCAAATACAATTCTTTTAAAACCATTTGGGAGAATTTGTTTAAATATCGCAACAAAGTTAATCTTAATTAGTGATCACTGTGTTGAATCTCACAGGCTGTTCTTTTGATTATGCATCGATAGTGTTAAGAAAATCGCTGCTGATCACTTCACACAACGCAGCTTTTCTTTCGTAAGGAGGCTTGTGAGGAGGCGGATTACACTCTCAACACGAGGTCCAGTGCTTAAGATCTTTCAGTTTGCACACAAAAAGACAAATATAAAGACTTAAAATTTTACCATGGCGGAAAATTCGCCTTAATCTGTTTATTTTAATTGCTTGTTGTTACCATACAATACGCGCATCTGCACGAGACCTAAGGCATTCTTAATTACATGCATTACCGCCTACCTCCTGGTTCAGTTGGGTGTATTTTTAAAATTAAACCGCTCATCGCTTGTGTCCCAGCAGGGCAGGAAAAGGCCTAAATGTAAGCACCCTGGTTCGAAAGTTTAGCATATCTGTCCATAGGGTGATTGAGTTGTTGCAGGTATGCCTATTAGCATTCTAATTGGATAATATAGTGTCGTCAATCAATCAAAGGCCATCGCATGCATGAGCAGTTTAAAAGCGCCCATACGCGCACGGTTTCATCTCCATTACCGAAAAATATTAAGCACTTGACGACTGGCCCGAAGGGAAACAGTGAGTTTTGTTTCCCAAAGACCCTCAATGTTTCCCGAGGCGAAGCCGATGGAAACAAGTGTTTTGTTATACCTCCCAACTCAAAACTAGAAAAACCTACGAAGAAATCGTTTGCTTTATGCCGGCTGGTTCATAAATTTGTTCGCCTCAGGGAGTTACTCAGTTTTGGCCCACGACACGTGACGCGTTCTCCTCCGTATTTGAGATGGGAGGTATATCAATAGCTTTTGATACCCTGCCATTCCTTTTTACGTGTGAGTATAGTAACCGTTACTGGGTATGCGACTATGACGTGCTTTGTATCTAACAATAAGATTATTCGCTCTCGATTTCTATGAGGTGATAGTTGATGAGGCCGAAGGCCTAATCAACTATCGCCTCATAGAAATCGAGAGCGAATAATCTAATTGTTTTAGTAGAATTCTAACTTAAATTAACAAAAATAACGGTTTTCAATGATTTTTCCACGCATTATTGAACTTTACCCTTAAACAAAGTTGCAAATTGGCAAATTTGCAGTTGTTTACGTGCGTACCCGCTTTTTCAATATTTTCAAGTTTTTAAAGTCAAGAAACCGTAAATGTGCTTCTTTTAGTTTTCTCAGGAATTTAATTACCCGTTTACATCTTAATTTCCTTTCAAAACCTCGGAAAAACTATAAAAACATCGCATTTCGAGGACGACCGGCAGCCAACTGCACTCAAATTAACAATTCGATTATGAGCTCGAGATTTCTATCGCGTGATAGAT
>JAHPZR010040298.1:0-13930 GCA_019787425.1 Platygyra sinensis | reverse complement strand
ACGGGTTGCAATGCTTCTGAGATCTGTTTGGCCATTACGCGATGGGCCAGAAGTAACCACTTTAGTTATGATTTCACGACAATCAGCTGAAAAACGCTCCAGAAAAAGTTTGTAAACAGGAAAATCAAGTTTTCAAATTATCTTATGTTATCAAGTAGACGTGTCATTCCCGAGTTTCTCAGAATGGGTACTGAACAACGAAGATCGACAGCAGCAATTTGCGATCAGTTATTAAGATATTTAATTTAGCTTTCAAATGAAAAACCCTACAAAATGTATTTCTACGTGTTTGAATTTGTCTAGTCTTAACGGGTTGAGGTGCTGGCGCTGGTTTGTTATACTGCGGGCACTTGTTGCAGGCCTTTGAGATGATTTTCCTGTTGAAAAAAATAGGGATGTTATAGAAGCTGCAAACGTCTCAAATAATTTAGAAGGTAAATGGTGTATGCAGGCTGATTTCATAGTAAGGAATTGATAAGAAGAATGTGCCCCCATCGACTGAAAATGTTACGAGCAACGTAACTCTTTGCAATTGACTCTGAAGCAAGCAAATTAAAGAAGTTCACTCAAGATATTTTGAGCCATTTCGGACTGACAAGTACAAAATTACTTTTCGATTAAAGGAAGCCCGAAAATAATACTTGGTTTACCTAAATAGAAAAACATCAAGGGGATAATAATAAACCATAAAGAAACAAGGTTCTAAAGGATAGAGAAGATTGACACTGGACACTGAAAAAAGAACTTGAAAAATCTAAGCTAAAATTTCAAGATCCGCCCCTAACGCGGAAGCTCTTTGGAGCATATCACGCAAATTGCGTGACGAGCTAAACGAGCGTCTGTGTGAGAGGCTATTGTAGTGAACTAAGGACGCACTATTCATTCTCCACTTCCGAAGACCAATTGAAACAGCTGTAACTCCCCCACGCGACCTCCACAGCGGTGATCAAAGATTGTAGATAACAGACCAGGCTCATGTTCCTCGTAAATGTCATCTGTTTGATTCCATGGGTCCGAGAAAACATTTTGACCAACAGCTGTCATGAATACAATGTCGGTCATGGTGCTAAAACAAAAAACATTCAAATCAGTTAAAATATCAGCAATTCGCCGATTAAATCAGAGCCAGGAAAGAAGGAACTTGTTAGGCGAGCAAAGATGGCAAGGAAACCAGTTGATTTCAATGAGATGCGAAACACTTCCTAAAGTTTGGAGGCCTGGATTCACCTGAAAATTTGCAAACTATTTGTTGCAGCATTGATTTTTTTTAAAGAGAATTCTTTATACGACTTCAAGAAGCCATTTTTCATTTCAACCATTATAATTATGTGAATCTTTTTTACTTTTATCAGAGCTGTTCCCTTTGAATAAATAGTAAGTAACCAACTTACCACCCACATTACTACCAGTCGCGAATTAAGGCTTCTAAGTATAGCAGTAAATTACATTTATATACCTGGCATCAACGTCTTGTTGCATCTGGTCCATTTTCGCAATGGCCATGACGCAACACGGTGGTTTTCATCCCATGCTGAACTCTCTGCAACAATTAAAAACAATATCAATGTCAAGACAACCATATTACTTAAGATGAGAAACCACTCACCAAACGCGGAGGTTGTTGGAAACACTGTTTAGCCACTGCTACATTTGGGGGCGTTTTTCACAGTTGACTACGACTGAGAACTCAAAGCAAGCAAAATGACATTTCAATGGAGTTGTACATTAAAACGGCACTGGCTCTTTAATGCCGAAAAATTACTGTCATTTTTTTTATTTCAGAGCGAGGTATAAAAATTTTTATCTTAGAATTTCAGTGTTCTAAAAATGGCTATCAAAAAGTAATCTGGTCAACCAATCGGTCTTTTGAGGGGGTCACGGAGTTTCCGAAAAATTCAGTTGTTAAATTTCACGTCTCCAAAGCAGGGGTATGAAAAAATCTCAATCAAAGAATACGTTAACTCATCAATCTTTTGTAGTTTTTTTCTTTTTGATCTTCACATATGCTTTTACCTTTTCACTGTATCTTGCTACTGTTTGAGTTCTTTTTCCATTAAGCACAACGTCAAAATAGTCTCTGTTATTTATGCGGTTATGTTCAGTTGGGCAATTCCTTTTCTTAGCTGTCTCATTTTCTATCTCTACCTTGCATTTAGTCTTTTTTGCTTTTTCCAGTAAATTCGACTTAATGGTTAATAGCTTTTTAGGGACGGACCATTAGAAAAGTGATGGGGGGGGAGGGGAAAAAACCAAAAAAAAATTCATGCAAGGGAAATTGCCAAGAAAAAAAATTCGTGCAAAGAAGAAGGTAAAGAAAAAAAATTCATGCAGAAGGAAGGTCCAGGTCCGGTTGCTATGACGTGACGTCATTTATCGGTTAGGTTGCTGTCATCGCAAGAATTTTGCGGTTCTATTGTGGTTTGCGATAATTGTTTTCAATAAAAGAAACTGTGTACTATAAGTAACCTGGTAATTTTCAGATATCATCTGGCCGCATAATTTATTTTTTAATAATAAATTTTCGCAACGCGGGATTATTGTTCGCTTACACAGAGACTTCGACTTCCAATGAACCCGGGCCGTCATCGGTCATTGAAAACGGGCACAAAACGAGAATTTATAGAAGACATGGTGTTTCTCCTGACGCATTTGTGCGAAATTGATACAGTTTCAGTCGAAGTTTCCTCGTGGAGTTAAAGAAGGCACGCTTGTTTTCCTTTCGCGGGAAGAACAACAAAGAAGCTGCCCCTGAATAATAATACGTTTGGATTTGTTGTTGCGGCAAACCATTAAACGGTTGTTGAAAACCAAACAAAACCGACAACCGCGATTGGCTTGTACATGAATTCAATCACCTGAGAACGACAGAGAGAACCAAAAAGTGTCTTCAGCTAGCGCTAGCCGTGACCAACCTCATAGAGCATCGAATCAAGACAACAAGACGAAGGTACCAAGTTATATCATTAGATTAATCTTTCATTTATATGATAATTAACTTACACGGATTGTCATGCTTTTAGATAGTATGGGGAATAGACAGGTACTAAAAATCACTGTTTTCATTTGTGAGTTAGACCCTATACCATCGTCCATCGTACAATAGTTTTCTGAAAGACAATTATTTCGGATACATAGAAAATCCGTATAGGTACATATTATAAATGCTCTCTGGTTTGCCCACGCAAACGTCCACGTAGAATTGACGTTGCCGAGGGTTAGAGGATATTTTCGGGTTCACCCAGGCTGAAGTCCATGCAACACAGTTGCTGATGAGTGCTTCAAGATATGTAACAAAATCGTCAAAGTTATTTTTCCGACGTGCGTGACGCACATTATACCTTTCAGGTTCACCTAGGCTGAAGTTCACGAGTAATGAGATATGTAACAAAATCGTGATAGAGATTTTTCTGTCGTGCGTGACATTATAGGAACATGTTACATATCCTTTCTGGTTCACCCAGGCTGAAGTCCATTCAATACAGTTGCTATGTGCTTTGGGATATGTAACAAAATCGTCAAAGTGTTTTTCCGTCGTGCGTTGCATTATAGGAACATGCTGCGGTGGGTTCTGGTTCACCCAGTCTCATTGAAGTCCATGCAGTACAGTTGTTGAGTGATTACACTGGAATGTTACAGGCCACTGGTATCCCGTGGAGATGTAGAACTAAAAGTTCTTCATCTCCACGGGATCCAAGGTCTGTTTTTGGTTGCAAAGAACGTCTGGCTCGTTGTGCTGCAACATACACTGTATACTGTATTGTAATGGAAATAATAAAATAAAATTTGTAATAAATTAATATTAGAATCTGGTATCTTTGTAAATATTATATGCTATAAAATTAGTTATGCTCAGAATAAAAATTAGAGGATGAGTCTTATCCCCTTGAACAGGAGCCCGTGCCTCGAATAAGAATTCTATAATACAATGAAAAAGTCATTCACACGTAGTAGTAAGTGTTAACCACATAAACAGCAACATTAACACTGCCACTGGTACTTTAAAAAAAAAAAGAACCACAAAGTGTGGTTTTCATTGGCAGGCAGACTATCTTCGCTCTAGGACATACTCGTCTGAGCAAAACTGCTAAGGTTTACGTGTCGCTATCGTAAAACCACATAGGAGAGTTTGTGTTGGGCTGTCTATGACCTTTTCAAAAAGCAATATTTGTCTGAAAAAAAAATTCGCGCAGAGGGTTTCACCTGAAAAAAAAATTCCTGCACAGGCCGTGAGCGAAAAAAAAAATTCGTGCAAGCTGAAAATTCCCCTCCCCCCCCATCACTTTTCTAATGGTCCGTCCCTTACCATATATCTCTGCATATTCTTCAATATAGTATCGGTTTTTTATTCTTTCGTTGATTTTTGTCTTAAGATGGAGCATTAACTCAATAATAATTTAATGTCTGGTCTCTTATTCTGATCCTTATTTACTTGGCTATTTTTCAGTGTTAGTATAGGATGCCATTTTTGTCTTATTTCGATATCATCACAAGTGATTTCTATGTCCAAACTTTTGTCATTAAAAGGGACTTTGCATATCTTGCCATTTTATACAGACTATTAAATTTACTAAGTTGTAATACAGGCTGTAATCTGTGTTAATATTGATTGTTTAGTTCCTTGAAATTCAAATGAATATAAAATAATTTTGTTGCACGAGATAAGGCTGTGTAAAAGTTGTTTCTTATCCATCAGATTCACTATTAGATATCGCAGTTCTCATTAATGTCTGATCCTTGATATTTAATACCGTTATACAGAAACTTACATTTAAATTTTCTGCAGATATCTTTCTTTGTGATTCAAATATCATTTACTCTAAATTCATCACCCTGTATTTTTGAATGACAAATCCCATTATGTTGAATATAATCGAAACTACCGAACTGTTAGAGCTATCAGTAGAGTTAGCTGGCAGGAAAATTATCTGTGCTTCTCCGAGGTTAAAATACTAGCAGTCGTGTCATTCCTCTGCGTGAATGTTCAACCGCACCAAGCGTCAAGACTCGAATTCAGTTCTAACCTGCTTGAAAGTCGTTTCTCAGAAAGTAACAAACTGACTCAAGCGAAAAACATCCCTTTCGAAAAGTATTTCAAATCAGCACCAGAAAAAATGAATAGGAGACAGCTTCGACTGGAATGTTTTTTTGAATGTTTTTTTTTTCTCTTTATATAAATGACATCTTCTCGTCACTTGATATTGAATTTCAATGAAGCATCTTTCAAATTTGCGAGATAAAGTGAATCCTAACTACTCCTAAATCACTCAATTCAACAAAAAGCTACGAAACCTGCCGCAACGTCCTTTTAGACGCCGGAAAAAGTTATTTTGTCATCCAGGATATCATAAAGTAGTATGTTATAATCGACTTTCCAGGCTCAGCCAGTTCGAAGAAGCTAGCTAAAAGCTTATTCTAGCTCTCAACTTTGAAAGCCAGTAACAAAAAAAAACATGACAGTGAGTTTCCTGCATATAAACAGCACCCCACTTCGGCTAGAATCTTTTTTGACCTGTCATAACGCGTTCGAGGGCACACGGCGCATTCACTGCGTGATGAGCAGCTGATTTGCGTTGAGTTCAACACTCAATCGTCAGTTCTAGTTCTCTGGACTATCACGTAACACTGATGAGAAACATTCAGTGACTAGTGGCCAGTGTAAAAAGAAACCAGTGAAATGTTTCAGGACAGATTTAACGCGTTCCGCACAACTTCACTGAGTAAAATCTCAGTTGATACAGTTTAGGAAACCGTCCAGTCGTGAACTTTGCACCGACTATCAGAAGATTTATCAGTATGCGTTGATCATTTGTTTAATATTTCGAACTACGACATGAAATTCGGTTCCGCCATTCAGTGAACAAGGATGAAAACCAGAGAGTAAAATAAATTTGTAAACTACTAGGTTTTGCCGCAGGCTTCAAACAGTCCTCAACGCGAACATTCTGTTTTCCGTTCTTCGAATCAAATAAGGTATTACTTTAAGGAATTAGAAGAAATCTTCTTTTATGTCATGTGACATGCGCTAATCCACGTATCAAATGTCGAAGGCTTGCCTCAAAATAGTCTTTCAAACATTCTGGGTCTCGCAAAATTTTAGTCGAATTTCACAGGTCTCGCAGTCTCGTTTTTTAGCGGTTATGTGCGTCGCTCGCAGTCTAGATATTTCACAAGGCTAAGGGTCTTAAAGTCCTAATTCGTTTTTTTTTCTTTGTGTAAATGACGTCTTCTCGTCACTTGAGAGGAGTGTCACTTGATATTGAATTTCAATAAAGCAATTTTCAAATTTCCTAGAAAGAGTGAATCCTAACTTCTCATAAATTATTCAGAGGAGGGGAGGAGGGTTGAAGAAAAAGCTACAAAACCTACTACAACATCAGTTTTGGGGCCAGAAAAGCAGTTATTTTGTCAATTAAGATATCATAAAGTAGCGTGTTATAATCGAATTTTGCAGTCTCAGCATGTTAGAAGAAGCTACTGAGCTATGGAACGACCAGAGTCAAAGCAGAAAGTTCGGTTTACGCTTGCAAACAATAGATCGATCTGTTGATGGGGTTTCACAAGAAGAATCTCATAAAACTACACGAGAGATAAACGAATGCAAAGAAGGTAGAATATGAGATCGAGCGAAAGGTATCCACGGATCAGTTTCCTGGAGGAAGGCATTTCTGGATTATTTCCTTATGCTAACTCTTTCGATCAATCTATGGTGAAAGCAAAATGCGAAAGTCAAAACGAATGATTTCTGTAAAGCTCTGTGTAAAGATAGTACTCACAGCTTCCCTTGCGCTTGATAACTGCTCGTTCTTGGGACACACTGCAACAACCGCGAGGCTTTGTCTAAATTAACACCCCTGCCAACGTGGCACTGAAAAGTGATCCTTGTGCGCATGTACAAACTGAACTATACTGGAATGGAATGCTGGACAGGATATTACATTTCTTCTTTTTTACCAGAGATAGTGTCTTCCGATAAAAAACAATGTCCTAAATGTCAGTAGAATGTAGACATTTTATTGAACTAAATCTCAGCAAATCTTGTCATTTTCTTTGTGAAATCACCTTGTAAAAGAACCAGAGTGATCAAACCATCAAACATAATCTCAAAAAAATCTCGGAAGAAAGCAAACCAGAGAATACATAAAAAATATTAGTTAAATGTACACAAATAATCTTCACAAAATGCTACACAAAACTGTACACATAATGTCTGTAAAATGTAGACACTCAGAGAAAATGAGTTGTCTCTTGATACACTTTAATGTTATAAATCTCTGCAAAAATGTCCACATTTTATCCCTAAAAAATGGAATGCATGTATAACATACATAAAGAGAAAATGATGTGCGAGAACACATCCCCGTGCACTGTAATAATCTTTTTCAATCTACTCAAAGCTTTGCGTCACGTTGTCAAAGTTATTTTTAGTCTCGGTCCCATGATCGCCAACGGTGATGAGGTTGTGTCCATCTAAGTAAGATATTTGAAAATTTAGCGGGTTTAGAGAAAACATAGCTTGCTGTAAACTATCGCACTGTTAGCATTGGAAATCATTTCAAAGAGTTGGGCAACAAAATTTTATGTGCTTCTCCGATGTTAAAATACTAGAAGTCGTGTCATTACCCTGTGTGAATGTAAAACACAAAGCGTCACGACTCGAAATCTATCCTGCTTGGAAGTCGTTTCTCGGAAAGTAGCAAACGGATTCAAGCGAAAAGCATCTCTTTCGGAAAGTATTCAGAGAGTCAAAGCAGCACCAGTAATAATGAACAAGAGACAGCTTCGGCTGGAACTTTTTTGAATCTTTTTTTTTCTCTTTATATAAATAACGTCTTCTCGTCACTTGATATTGAATTTCAATAAAGCAACTTTCAAGTTTCCGAGAAAAAGTGAATCTTAACTTCTCCTTAATTGTCCAATTCAATAAAACGCTACAAAACCTACCGCAACATCCGTTTTGGCGCCAGGAAAACAGTTATTTTGTCAACCAAGATATCATAAAGTAGCGTGTTATAATCGAATATCCAGTCTCAGCCAGTTCAAAGAAGCTACTGAGCTATGGAACGACCAGAGTCAAAGTAGAAAGTTTGGTTTAGGCATGCATGTACTAGAACGATCTGTTGATGGGGTTTCACAAGAAGAATTTCATAAAATTACACTACGGCTTTGCGTAGTTTCTCTGCCTGGAGATACTGAGTGTTAAAAGCGTCTCTCTCTTTACCCAGAGCTACACGAGAATTAAACGAATGCAAAGAAGGTAGAATATGAGATGGAGCGAAAGGGATCCTCGAATCAGTTTCCTGGAGGAAGCCATCTCTGGATTATTCCCTTATGCTTACTCTTTCGATCCATCTATGGTAAACTGATAAACTTGGGAAGTCAAAACGAATGATTTTTGTAAAGTTCTGTGTAACGATAGTACTTACAGCTTCCCTTGCGCTTGATAAAGTGTTCGTTCTTGGTACACACTGCAACAACTGCGAGTCTTTCTCTAAATGAACACCCCTGCCAACGTGGCACTGAAAAGTGATCCTTGTGCGCATGTACAAACTGAACTATACTGGAATGGAATGCTGGACAGGATATTACATTTCTTTTTTTTACCAGAGATGGTGTGTCTTCCATTAAAAAACAATGTCCTAAACGTCTGTAGAATGTAGACATTTTATTGAACTAAATCTCAGCAAATCTTGTCATTTTCTTTGTGAAATCACCTTGTAAAAGAACCAGAGTGATCAAACCATCAAACATAATCTCAAAAAAATCTCGGAAGAAAGCAAACCAGAGAATACATAAAAAATATTAGTTAAATGTACACAAATAATCTTCACAAAATGCTGCACAAAACTGTACACATAATGTCTGTAAAATGTAGACACTCAGAGAAAATGAGTTGTCTCTTGAAACACTTTAATGTTATGAATCTCTGCAAAAATGTCCACATTTTATCCCTAAAAAATGGAATGCATGTATAACATACATAAAGAGAAAATGATATGCGAGAACACATCCCCGTGCACTGTAATACTCTTTTTCAATCTACTCAAAGCTTTGCGTCACGCTGTCAAAGTTATTTTTAGTCTCGGTCCCATGATCGCGCAGGCAATGGCCAACGGTGATGAGCTTGTGTTCATCTAAGTAAGAGTCAAAACAGAAAGTTTGGTTCAGGCATGCATGCAGTAGATCGATCTGTTGATGGGGTTTCACAAGAAAAATTTCATAAAACTACAGTACGCTAAGCGTAGTTTCTCTGCCTGGAGATACTGAGTGTAATTAGTGTCTCTCTCACTAACCAGAGCTAACGAACGCAAAGAAGGTAGAATATGAGATCGAGCGAAAGGGATCTTCTGGTCAGTTTCCTAGAGGAAGGCATTTCTGGATTACTTCCCTAACTCTTTCCATCAATCTATGGTAAAAATTAAAAGCGGAAGTCAAACATTCATTGACAACAGACAATTTATTGGATTTTTACACAACCTAAACTAAGCAGAATTTACAGACATAAACCTATATTCCCTTATTAGGCCTTGATGAAACGTCACCGGTTGCTTACAATTTATTTGAAACTCAAATTTGCAATTTTTTTTTTTTTCTTTTCGGTCGCGAAGACTCTGGCGAAATTCTTGCATGCGTATGGCAAGAGGACGAAAACTTTGAAATTCTGAAAACACTGCTGTGTTCAATATATCCAACTAGCTTTTCGCTGTGTTATGAAAGAGATGTTAATCTTCTACATACGTGAAGTTCTTGGAGACATCCTATACTCGACACTGTCTTACTTCACTCAAACTGGAGCAACTTGCAACGAAATTACTTAGGGAAAACTCCAACAGACATAAACGCCCTTAGTGTTGGGCCAAAGGCATAAAAGATTTCGGGAATTTCGGACGCCATTTCCCCTGCGCGACATCGCAAAAATTTCCGCAGCATGTAGGCAACATGTGAGCCACATGCGGGCCACATGCGATGGCGCAGTTTGTTCTAAAATAGAAAATATTGTCCCATATCATAGGGACAGCCCCAATACTAGAAATTGCCCGCGCTTACGGTCTCCGTCCCCGATTTGGGCTCCAGATGTAGCTTAATCTTCATAATTTTATGGAAGACACGTATAGTTGCTGATTTAATGAAAACAATAACAATCTGAGGACTCATGTCAGTCGGAAAGTTCCTTAAGTATGGCATCATAAATTTCCTGTTTTTCTGAGAAATGTTAAAACAAGACAACTAAATCAATAAAACACCAAGTTAAATTAGCATATTATTGAATCATACAAAGCCAATGTTAAAGTCACATAGAGAAACAAGAAATCATAAAAGAACCGACACACTTTAATAAGTTTTTTGTGGAATAACTCCCCCCTGAAAAAGTTTTAACGTGTTGCGCAAAACGTTAATCGAGTAAAATTTCAGTTGGCACAGTTTAGGAAACCGCCCAGTTCTGAACTTTGCACCGACTATCAGAAGATTTATCAGTACGCGTTGATCATTTGCTCAATATTCAGAACAACGACATGAAATTCGGTTCTATCATTCAGTGAACAAGGATGGAGAGAGTAGAATAAATTCGTAAACTACTGGGTTCTGTCGCAGGCTTCAAACAGTCTTCAACGCGAACATTCTTTTTTCCGTTCCCCGAATCAAATACGGTATTACTTTTCTTTTATGTCATGTGACATGCGCTAATCCACCTATCAAATGTCGAAGGCTTGCCTCAAGTGTAGGGGTGGCGAATGGTCTTTCAAACATTCTGGGTCTCATAAAATTTTATTCGAATTTCACAGGTCTCGCAGTCTCGTTTTTTAGCGGTTATGTGCGTCTCGCAGTCTGGATTTTTCACAAGGCTTAGGGTCTTAAAGTCTTAATTCGTTTTTCTCTTTTGTGTAAATGACGTCTTCTCGTCACTTGATATTGAATTTCAATGAAGTAACTTTCAAATTTCCGAGAAAGAGTGAATCCTGACTTCTCATAAATGGTTCAAATTCAACAAAAAGCTTCAAAACCTATCGCAATATCCGTTTTGGCGCCAGAAAAACAGTTATTTTGTCAACTAAGATATCATAAAGAAGCGTGTTATAATCGAATTTCCAGTCCCAGCCAGTTCAAAAAAGCTACTGAGCTATGGAACGACCAGAGTCAAAGCAGAAAGTTTGGTTTAGCCTTGCAAACAGTAGATCAATCTGTTGATGAGGTTTACCAGAAGTATTTCATAAAACTACACTACGCTAAGCGTAGTTTCTCTGCCTGGAGATACTGAGTGTTATTAGTGTCTCTCTCATTACCCAGAGCTACACGAGGTTCAAACGAATGCAAAAAAATTAGAATATGAGATCGAGCGAAAGGGATCCTCGGATCATCAGGCATTTCTGGATTGTTCCCTTATGCTTACTCTTTCGATCAATCTATGGTAAACTTATAAACTGGGGAAGTCAAAACGAATGATTTTTGTAAAGTTCTGTGTAACGATAGTACTTACAGCTTCCCTTGCGCTTGATAAGTGTTCGTTCTTGGTACACACTGCAACAACTGCGAATCTTTCTCTAAATAAACACCCCTGCCAACGTGGCGCTGAAAAGTGATCCTTGTGCGCATGTACAAACTGAACTATACTGGAATGGAATGCTGGACAGGATATTACATTTCTTTCTTTTACCAGAGATAGTGTCTTCCTTCAATAAAAACAATGTTCTGAGCTCGAACAGGAAATGTCTATGTCCAGTGAGTAAAAAGTCTCGATTTTTCGCGGTCTCGAAGTCCTGACAGGTTTTCCTCTTTATATAAATGACGTCTTCTCGTCACTTGATATTGAATTTTAATAAAGCAACTTTCAAATTTCCGAGAAAAGGTGAATCCTAACTTATTCTAAATTGTCCAATTCAACAAAACGCTACAAAACCTACCGCAACGTCCGTTTTGAGGCCACTGAAAAACAGTTATTTTTTTCAGTCTAAGATATCTTGAAAGTAGTGTGCTATAATCCAATTTCGAGTCCCACCCAGCTCAAAGAAGCTAGCTTAAAGCTCATTCTAGCTCTCAGCTAAACTGGGCTCGAATTTCAAGAAAGTGAAAGTCTTGCGCTCTCACTCAAAACACCTTGAAAACTGGATCTCGAAATCTAAAAAGTGAAAATGTCGCAGTCTTGCACACAAAATCGCTTGTCTCGCCGTCCCGTAAAATCTCCCAGTTAGTATTCGCCGGCCCCTAAGTATCAAAGCAGCGCGGGATATTTTATTTGTACTCTACGTAGTTTTCTGACTCTAGCCATCCAAGTTTTGTGATATTTGCATTGACGGTCCATGGAACGACCAGAGTCAAAGCAGCCGAGTCCATGTGGTAGATTGATCTGTTTATGAGGTTTCACAAGACGCATTTCATAAAACTGGACTACGCTTAGCGTAGTTTCTGTGCCTGGAGATATTGTTATTGAGTTTCTCTCTCATAACCCAGAGCTACACAACAATCAAACAAAGGCAAAGAAGTTAGAAAGAGATCGAACAAAAGGTATCCTCGGATCAGTTTCCTAGAGGAAGGCAATACTGGATTATTTCCTTATGCTAACTCTTTCGATCAATCTATGGTAAAAATTCAACGCGGAAGTAAAAAATTCATTGACAACAGATAATTTATTGGATTTTTACACAACCAAAACTAAGCAGAATTTACAGACATAAACCTATATTCCCAGTTCAAAGAAGCTACTGAGCTATGGAACGACCAGAGTCAAAACAGAAAGTTCGACTTAAGCATGCATGCAGTAGATGCGGATCTGTTGATGAGGTTTCACAAGAATTTCATAAAACTACACTACGCTAGACTACGCTTTGACGCAGTGTTGTTAGTGTCTCTCTCACTAACCAGAGCCACACGAGAGTCAAACGAATGCAAAGAAGGTAGAATATGAGATCGAGTGAAAGGAATCCTCGCATCAGTTTCCTAGAGGAAGACATTTCTGGATTATTCCCAGCTTAAGCTAACTTTTTCGATTAATCTATGGTAAAAATAAAATGCCGAAGTGAAAAATGATTTCTGTAAAGTTCTTTGTAAAGATAGTACTTACAGCCTCCCTTGCGCTTGATAACTTTACGTTCTTGGTACACACTGCAACAATCGAGTCATTCTTCAAACCCCAGCCAACGTGGCACTGAAAGGCGATCCTTGTGCGCATGTACAAACTGAACTATACTGGAATTTCCGGATTTCATACGGTGGGGGCCTGGGTACGAGTCCGTGTATTATAGGATTAACAACGCAAGACCAATATTCAGAAAGAGCACACAGAGCTTTACAAAATCTTTCAGTTTCGTGTTAATTGGGCCAATATTAAACAAGATACGGCCATTCAAAAACTTCAAAATTTGCAAAGAAATGTATGGATTTTCGGGCAAGTGTCCAGCAATCCATACATTTGTTACTGTCTGCAGAATGTTTAAAATTTATTGAACTAAATCACCTCGGTATCTCATTTCCTTTGTTAAATCACCTTCAAAAAGATCCAGAGTGATCAAACCATCAAACATAATCTCAAGCAAATCTCAGTAGAAAGCAAACCAGATCAGAGAATACATAAAATGTTAGTAAAATGTGCACAAATAATCTTCACAAAATGCCACACAAAAGTACACATAATGTCTGTAAAATGTAGACACTCAGAGAAAATGAGTTGTCGATCTCTTGATACACTTTAATGCTATAAATCTCTGTTAAATGTCCACATTTGCTTCCTAAAAAATCGAATACATGCATAACATGAGGTGAGAGAACACATCCCCATGCCCTGTGATAGTCTTTTTCAATCAATTTTGAGCTTTGCGTCACGCTGTCAAAGTTATTTTTAGTCTCGGTCCCATGATCGCGCAGGCAATGGCCAGCGGTCATCAGGTTGTGTCCATCTAAGTAAGAAATTTGAAAATTTGGTGGATTAGGAGAAAAAAAA
>JAHPZR010040296.1:0-16597 GCA_019787425.1 Platygyra sinensis | reverse complement strand
TCTGAGAAGTCAATACCATTTATCTATCCATCCATTTGTCAATCAGTCCGCGGGTCCGTCTGCATGTGTCTGTCTGTCTGTTTATCTATTAAATAATTTATTTATTTATACACTAATTCATTCATTCATTCATTCATTCATTCATTCATTCATTCATTCATTGACAAAACAGTTCCATCAATTTCCCTACTTAGCCAAATTGGCCACAGATAAGCAACACTACAAAGTTAGAGAGCAACGTCGAATTGAGGTTCAGCATAGACAGGATATCTATCAGTGGGGAGACGACCCTGACTACAAAGGCCTACCAGGATTTATCAAGTCCCCAAGCGCTGACGCGTTACCAAAAGACGTTCAATTTACACACGAAGACTCTGGGCAACTTTAGATGCCAAAAAAAAAGGCATTTTAACGCATTGCATTTAAAATTTCGAAGTCTCTTTCAGTATTGGAACGAATTTGAAGATTTCTCTAAGGTAGGTTGGATTTACGACGATGACATCCTTCTGTGAGATAATACTAAATTCTTTGTTTCTATATATAAGACTGATGCATCTGTTATCCAGCCTCACTCACTACGCAGCAATAAAGGATAAAAAAGAGTAAGCCCAGCAACAAGCGTAAAAGCAGCAATTTACTCAGTTGTGAAAACTTCACCTCCGAGCATTCTTCAACGCAAGGGAACACATAGAAAGCAGCGCATGCTTACTTTTCCATTCGAGCATAACCACAATTCCTTAAGTCTTTGATCTTACCGGTACCACAATTCCTTGCGCCTTTGATCTTACCGCTACCACAATTTCACGCCTTTCAGTCAGCCATTTACAAAGCACAATAACCTGCGATCAGGCGTCCCTTATTAAAAAAAATATATAAGGGACGCCTGATCGCAGGTTAAAAGCACAACAGAGAAGTTAACCTCTGATCTACTTAGAACAAATCTGATATTGAGTAGCACTTTGAAGATACATCCAGAATTTAAGGAGGCCAAAAACCACTTCAAGTGGTCCCCTTGCATTAATGACCGTTGATTTCTATTCTTACGCATATTTAGGCATTTGAACATTTGATTGGCTACGAACTTAAGGCGGTAGAACACTGGAAATCAGACTCTTATTATGGAGCACAGTTTCTGAACGGCTGCAATCCAGATACCATTAAGCGATGCGTGAAGTTGCCTTCAAAATTCCCCGTAACACAACAGATGGTTGGCAATCTGTTACACGCAAGCGATACACTTCAACAGGCCTTGATTGTAAGTACAGTTTCTTTTATTCATGTAAATTTGTAGAGCAACCAAAGCAACGAATAAATTTTGGAGTTACATCCCACTTTAGTACTGCAGGAAGAGAACTTGCAACTTTCCAAGTGTCAGTTGTAAGTCATTAGCGCGCTCACTTCAGCCAATGCGGAGACTTTTGAATTTCGTACAGTGCACGAAGTTAAACACTGCTTAATCTTGCTAACTTTCGTAAAAAAAAAACAACCCGATGATGAGGTTTAAAAAACCTCTGGTATAATGGTGTATGTAGTATACTGTGGTTAAACAGCTCAGAAGCCATCGCTTTTAAGCCAAACAAGGCGCTAGAATTCCATCATTTAATTTTTCACTTGGTGATAGTAAGAATTATGAGTGAATGGAAGTTTAGTATTCCTTGTTTCACAGGATGGTCGTGTTTACATTGTTGATTACGAAATTCTTGACGACGTTCCATACTACGGCACCCTTGATAAGAAACTTGAGCGTCGTTACGCATGCCCAGCTTTGGGACTGTTTTACGTCAGAAGCGATGGAAACATCTTGCCAATAGCCATTCAGCTACAACAAGAACCCAGCAAAGACAACCCAGTTTGGACTCCAAATGACAATGAACTGGACTGGATTTACGCCAAAATGTGGCTGCGGAACGCTGATGCACAGTGGCATCAAGTAAGATACTAGTTTTCACTGTACTCGATATATTTTATAAGAATATCGAGGCTGAAATTTGCGAAATTTTAGGAATATTTTAAAAATAAAGCCGAGGCTGAGATTTTGAAAAGGAAAGATATAATTTTGTGTGTAGACACAACTGTAAATACAGTACAATTTTATCAGCAGGTTTTTAACTTGACCCTATAAGACTATTCCTTTCTCTGAACTGCGAAACTACCTGCACTAGCTATAGCAAAGTGTTCAACGCTAATGTGTGAAATGCTTTTGAAACGCATTTTAAAGCCAAAACGGCCAACGGTGTCGTTTGACGTGACATCTAGCTACATCTTGGCCTCAAGGACTGCAGCGAAAAGCGATGGAGAACGTGCACAATGTTACGCCGTATAGATCTAGATACCAAACACTTGTATTTGATATCCCAATAAATTCTAAAACGGAAATGTCATAAGCTATAATTTAAGAATAATACAAGAATATTTTCAGCCTAAAATCGGCAGAAAAATAAGAATATTCAGCCTGAGCCGGAATAACAACGTTCTTATATAAGAAAGAATATACGGACTTTTAAATAAAAGTTAATAAGAACATCCTGTGGTAAAAACCTCGAGCGCCTAATTAGGTCTACTAGTTACGGAAGCCCAGGGGGGTCATTGACCTGTTTTGCTTTTCTTTTATACTTTTTGAATTTTGTTTTTCACTTTTTGGTTTTTGCTTTTCTTTTACACTTTTTGAATTTTGTTTTTCACTTTTTTGTTTTTGATTTCGTTTTTGTTTTTCTTTTAGACTTTTGAATTTTGTTTTTCACTTTTTCGTTTTTGTTTTTCTTTTATACTTTTTGAATTTTATTTTTCACTTTTTTGTTTTTGTTTTTCTTTTATACCTTTTGAATTTTATTTTGCCCTATTTTTTTGTTTTTCTTTTATACTTTTTGAATTTTATTTTTCACCTTTTTGTTTTTACTTTTTCAGTTTTCGTTGTGATTTAATTTATCATTATTTAATTTTTCGTTTCACGGTTTTCAATTTTGTTTACAGTTTTCTTTACATTTTCCCTTTTAAGGACCAAGCTGTCGTCTTCGCTCTTTATTTCTCTGTTTTTTACTTTTCATTAAAAAAAAAACAACAACAACAAGAGCAAAAATAAAAAAATAAAAAAAAAACAATAGTTCCTTGCCAAAGTCTTTTTGAGATCCAACATGCGCGGCACCCAGGAGAGTTTATCATGGACTGTTATGCCCAGTAAGCGAGATTTGTAAATCCACTCTAGGGCATCAGTGCCGATCTAAATTGGCTTAACTGGCCCCATTGCGCGGGTTTTACAAATAAGCAAAGCTTCGCTTTTTTGCGGATTTGGGGTAAGGCGATTGAAAATACACCAGTCATACCACAAGTTTCTGTGGTTTATAGGCTGATAAGCCACTCGGGATGTTGAAAGAACACAAGAAGAATTCGTAAATCACGAGCAGCGGGCGAGTGATGTACGAATTCTTTGAGTATGAGTGTACAAGTCTTGTGCCAACCAGGCAAAACTGACGAAGAGCAAAGCCGGCGTGGATACTGAAGGCCTAACCTTACTCTGATAGTATCCCTCACCAACAGTCATCACCCTGCCCTGTGCTGCCCACTGTCCTTGCCAGTAGAAGAGACTTAATATTTGTATCAAGTGCCCAGAGTTCAAGATAAATGAAATTTTACTATTTAAGGTTTGCTTTCACTTTTTTAGTTATATTTTTTATTGTGATTATTTTTTTTTACTATCATAGATGATCACTCATCTTCTTCGTACACATTTGTTCATGGAGCCCATTGCAGTTGCTACCAGGAGGCAGTTGCCCTCGATCCACCCTCTGTGGAAACTTCTGTCTCCTCATCTCCGGGGAACCCTCGCCATCAACACCCTAGGACGAGACAGGTTGATACCCGCCGGGGGTTTAGCTGACCACTCGCTCAGCATCGGGGGAGGAGGTGCAGATATTTTCATTCATGATTTGATGTTTACGGCAGGGAAGTTTACGACGCTTGTTAAGTAGATGGATGTGCCCTTGATTCAAATTCCACATCTGATTATGAAATGTACCATGAATTTTCAGTAGTGTTAAAAACCTCCCAAGCTGTTCAACTTTAAACGGGGCCGGGAATAGGAAACAATGGAATTTAGCACCAACAGAACTCATATATATTTGCCAAAATAACACCGAGTGGGTATTTTTTTTGGTAATTTTTGATGAAAAAGAGGACAAACTTTCATTATACGAAAAAAGAAACAAACAAACTATAAACACTAAATTTAACAGACGATCAATGATTATATGAAACAGGGTAATCATAATCTCCTGATAAAGCCTGAATAGGTACACTGAACTAGCGTATTTAAATACTACTTCACACAAACTTAGGTCACGTGTACCTCATGAAGAAGCATTACAAAAGTTTGACGTGGGCGTCGTTTGACTTGCCGAAAACGCTAGAAGAAAGAGGAGTTCTTGACAAAGATAAGCTCCCAGGATTCCACTATCGTGATGATGCCCTGAAGTTATGGCAGATCATAAAAGAATACATAACCGACATTCTGAACATCTATTATCATTCCGACAAAGACGTCGAAAAGGTAAGCCTTTCACTGCTTTCCATTCTCTTAGTGGGCGCTCTTGTTAAATTTCTGTTGTTGTTGCAAAGTGGGAAATAAGGTAGAGAAATGAATGCACGTACCGCGGTTAGCCAATCAGTGGGCTAGAGGCAACTTATGATGTTGGTCGCTTGCCTGGACTTTGTGAGAAGTTTCGTAGAGTTAGTACGAAATAAAGAGGGGGTCTGTCAACGTAATTAAGGACAAAACGTGTCAATTTAAGTTTGCGTGATGACTAAAACTTTGACGAATAATTACTAGACAAAGTCCAGGCAAGCGACCAACATCATAAGTTGCCTCTAGCCCACTGATTGGCTAACCGCGGTACGTGCATTCATTTCTCTACCTTATTTCCCACTTTGCAACAACAACAGAAATTTAACAAGAGCGCCCACTAAGAGAATGGAAAGCAGTGAAAGGCTTACCTTTTCGACGTCTTTGTCGGAATGATAATAGATGTTCAGAATGTCGGTTATGTATTCTTTTATGATCTGCCATAACTTCAGGGCATCATCACGATAGTGGAATCCTGGGAGCTTATCTTTGTCAAGAACTCCTCTTTCTTCTAGCGTTTTCGGCAAGTCAAACGACGCCCACGTCAAACTTTTGTAATGCTTCTTCATGAGGTACACGTGACCTAAGTTTGTGTGAAGTAGTATTTAAATACGCTAGTTCAGTGTACCTATTCAGGCTTTATCAGGAGATTATGATTACCCTGTTTCATATAATCATTGATCGTCTGTTAAATTTAGTGTTTATAGTTTGTTTGTTTCTTTTTTCGTATAATGAAAGTTTGTCCTCTTTTTCATCAAAAATTACCAAAAAAAATACCCACTCGGTGTTATTTTGGCAAATATATATGAGTTCTGTTGGTGCTAAATTCCATTGTTTCCTATTCCCGGCCCCGTTTAAAGTTGAACAGCTTGGGAGGTTTTTAACACTACTGAAAATTCATGGTACATTTCATAATCAGATGTGGAATTTGAATCAAGGGCACATCCATCTACTTAACAAGCGTCGTAAACTTCCCTGCCGTAAACATCAAATCATGAATGAAAATATCTGCACCTCCTCCCCCGATGCTGAGCGAGTGGTCAGCTAAACCCCGGCGGGTATCAACCTGTCTCGTCCTAGGGTGTTGATGGCGAGGGTTCCCCGGAGATGAGGAGACAGAAGTTTCCACAGAGGGTGGATCGAGGGCAACTGCCTCCTGGTAGCAACTGCAATGGGCTCCATGAACAAATGTGTACGAAGAAGATGAGTGATCATCTATGATAGTAAAAAAAAATAATCACAATAAAAAATATAACTAAAAAAGTGAAAGCAAACCTTAAATAGTAAAATTTCATTTATCTTGAACTCTGGGCACTTGATACAAATATTAAGTCTCTTCTACTGGCAAGGACAGTGGGCAGCACAGGGCAGGGTGATGACTGTTGGTGAGGGATACTATCAGAGTAAGGTTAGGCCTTCAGTATCCACGCCGGCTTTGCTCTTCGTCAGTTTTGCCTGGTTGGCACAAGACTTGTACACTCATACTCAAAGAATTCGTACATCACTCGCCCGCTGCTCGTGATTTACGAATTCTTCTTGTGTTCTTTCAACATCCCGAGTGGCTTATCAGCCTATAAACCACAGAAACTTGTGGTATGACTGGTGTATTTTCAATCGCCTTACCCCAAATCCGCAAAAAAGCGAAGCTTTGCTTATTTGTAAAACCCGCGCAATGGGGCCAGTTAAGCCAATTTAGATCGGCACTGATGCCCTAGAGTGGATTTACAAATCTCGCTTACTGGGCATAACAGTCCATGATAAACTCTCCTGGGTGCCGCGCATGTTGGATCTCAAAAAGACTTTGGCAAGGAACTATTGTTTTTTTTTTATTTTTTTATTTTTGCTCTTGTTGTTGTTGTTTTTTTTTAATGAAAAGTAAAAAACAGAGAAATAAAGAGCGAAGACGACAGCTTGGTCCTTAAAAGGGAAAATGTAAAGAAAACTGTAAACAAAATTGAAAACCGTGAAACGAAAAATTAAATAATGATAAATTAAATCACAACGAAAACTGAAAAAGTAAAAACAAAAAGGTGAAAAATAAAATTCAAAAAGTATAAAAGAAAAACAAAAAAATAGGGCAAAATAAAATTCAAAAGGTATAAAAGAAAAACAAAAACAAAAAAGTGAAAAATAAAATTCAAAAAGTATAAAAGAAAAACAAAAACGAAAAAGTGAAAAACAAAATTCAAAAGTCTAAAAGAAAAACAAAAACGAAATCAAAAACAAAAAAGTGAAAAACAAAATTCAAAAAGTGTAAAAGAAAAGCAAAAACCAAAAAGTGAAAAACAAAATTCAAAAAGTATAAAAGAAAAGCAAAACAGGTCAATGACCCCCCTGGGCTTCCGTAACTAGTAGACCTAATTAGGCGCTCGAGGTTTTTACCACAGGATGTTCTTATTAACTTTTATTTAAAAGTCCGTATATTCTTTCTTATATAAGAACGTTGTTATTCCGGCTCAGGCTGAATATTCTTATTTTTCTGCCGATTTTAGGCTGAAAATATTCTTGTATTATTCTTAAATTATAGCTTATGACATTTCCGTTTTAGAATTTATTGGGATATCAAATACAAGTGTTTGGTATCTAGATCTATACGGCGTAACATTGTGCACGTTCTCCATCGCTTTTCGCTGCAGTCCTTGAGGCCAAGATGTAGCTAGATGTCACGTCAAACGACACCGTTGGCCGTTTTGGCTTTAAAATGCGTTTCAAAAGCATTTCACACATTAGCGTTGAACACTTTGCTATAGCTAGTGCAGGTAGTTTCGCAGTTCAGAGAAAGGAATAGTCTTATAGGGTCAAGTTAAAAACCTGCTGATAAAATTGTACTGTATTTACAGTTGTGTCTACACACAAAATTATATCTTTCCTTTTCAAAATCTCAGCCTCGGCTTTATTTTTAAAATATTCCTAAAATTTCGCAAATTTCAGCCTCGATATTCTTATAAAATATATCGAGTACAGTGAAAACTAGTATCTTACTTGATGCCACTGTGCATCAGCGTTCCGCAGCCACATTTTGGCGTAAATCCAGTCCAGTTCATTGTCATTTGGAGTCCAAACTGGGTTGTCTTTGCTGGGTTCTTGTTGTAGCTGAATGGCTATTGGCAAGATGTTTCCATCGCTTCTGACGTAAAACAGTCCCAAAGCTGGGCATGCGTAACGACGCTCAAGTTTCTTATCAAGGGTGCCGTAGTATGGAACGTCGTCAAGAATTTCGTAATCAACAATGTAAACACGACCATCCTGTGAAACAAGGAATACTAAACTTCCATTCACTCATAATTCTTACTATCACCAAGTGAAAAATTAAATGATGGAATTCTAGCGCCTTGTTTGGCTTAAAAGCGATGGCTTCTGAGCTGTTTAACCACAGTATACTACATACACCATTATACCAGAGGTTTTTTAAACCTCATCATCGGGTTGTTTTTTTTTTACGAAAGTTAGCAAGATTAAGCAGTGTTTAACTTCGTGCACTGTACGAAATTCAAAAGTCTCCGCATTGGCTGAAGTGAGCGCGCTAATGACTTACAACTGACACTTGGAAAGTTGCAAGTTCTCTTCCTGCAGTACTAAAGTGGGATGTAACTCCAAAATTTATTCGTTGCTTTGGTTGCTCTACAAATTTACATGAATAAAAGAAACTGTACTTACAATCAAGGCCTGTTGAAGTGTATCGCTTGCGTGTAACAGATTGCCAACCATCTGTTGTGTTACGGGGAATTTGAAGGCAACTTCACGCATCGCTTAATGGTATCTGGATTGCAGCCGTTCAGAAACTGTGCTCCATAATAAGAGTCTGATTTCCAGTGTTCTACCGCCTTAAGTTCGTAGCCAATCAAATGTTCAAATGCCTAAATATGCGTAAGAATAGAAATCAACGGTCATTAATGCAAGGGGACCACTTGAAGTGGTTTTTGGCCTCCTTAAATTCTGGATGTATCTTCAAAGTGCTACTCAATATCAGATTTGTTCTAAGTAGATCAGAGGTTAACTTCTCTGTTGTGCTTTTAACCTGCGATCAGGCGTCCCTTATATATTTTTTTTAATAAGGGACGCCTGATCGCAGGTTATTGTGCTTTGTAAATGGCTGACTGAAAGGCGTGAAATTGTGGTAGCGGTAAGATCAAAGGCGCAAGGAATTGTGGTACCGGTAAGATCAAAGACTTAAGGAATTGTGGTTATGCTCGAATGGAAAAGTAAGCATGCGCTGCTTTCTATGTGTTCCCTTGCGTTGAAGAATGCTCGGAGGTGAAGTTTTCACAACTGAGTAAATTGCTGCTTTTACGCTTGTTGCTGGGCTTACTCTTTTTTATCCTTTATTGCTGCGTAGTGAGTGAGGCTGGATAACAGATGCATCAGTCTTATATATAGAAACAAAGAATTTAGTATTATCTCACAGAAGGATGTCATCGTCGTAAATCCAACCTACCTTAGAGAAATCTTCAAATTCGTTCCAATACTGAAAGAGACTTCGAAATTTTAAATGCAATGCGTTAAAAATGCCTTTTTTTTGGCATCTAAAAGTTGCCCAGAGTCTTCGTGTGTAAATTGAACGTCTTTTGGTAACGCGTCAGCGCTTGGGGACTTGATAAATCCTGGTAGGCCTTTGTAGTCAGGGTCGTCTCCCCACTGATAGATATCCTGTCTATGCTGAACCTCAATTCGACGTTGCTCTCTAACTTTGTAGTGTTGCTTATCTGTGGCCAATTTGGCTAAGTAGGGAAAATTGATGGAACTGTTTTGTCAATGAATGAATGAATGAATGAATGAATGAATGAATGAATGAATGAATTAGTGTATAAATAAATAAATTATTTAATAGATAAACAGACAGACAGACACATGCAGACGGACCCGCGGACTGATTGACAAATGGATGGATAGATAAATGGTATTGACTTCTCAGAACAATGCCATATCATACTACTTCCTAATTAGTTTTCAGGTTCAACACTCTCCATAGCTGTTGAAAAGAGACTTCATTTTGGTTAGTTAGTTTGTTTTAAATACACTTAAGGTCATTCCACTGAAATAGAACCTACACTGAGATTCTTCTCAAACTTTGCCAATTGATTGTTCATATTATTGGAACTTAAATTTGGAAATAAAAATGAGGGCTCCCCATGTTCGTTTAGGAGCAGCAGCACCTTGTTTATTCCATATAAATCCTCATAATAGCACCATGATTATAGTCACGATTGCTTGCTAAATTTACGTTTCCGAGAATTGTTTTTCGCTCAACACTGAGAATTGGCCCATATTTATTTTACATAGAGATAATTACTATTCAATTCAAAACAACAGAAAAAAGTGATAGGTCAACGTAGTCGTTTTTTGAGAAAATGACGATTTTCCTCTTTGGCGAGGTCCACCCGTAAAGAAAAAGCCGCCATTTCCTGATGCGCGCGCGCATAAGACAAATAAAGTCGAATGTACGCACCTTTCCCTTCAAAGAACACAGATTCATCCTGCACCCAGGAATAGCAAGGGAATTCATAAACCTCGTTGGTATCTTTCTCGTAGTTAATTAAAACCACGTCCAAAAACAAATCGCTGGAATGGTGGAAAAACCCGCTTTGATCATTCTCTATTTTAATCATCAACAGCTCTCCTACATCCTTTGCTTCCATAACATATCTGTCTTCGTATCCTCTCCAAAAGGCGTTGTGGAACCATTTTTCCAAGACAAGAGGTCTTGTTTCTCCTTCAGTGCCTGTTGAAGAGGTTTCGGTTAGTTCTGCATTTGCAGTAATACTATAGAAACACGTGAAAGTTTACTTGCGTTTCGTCAGAGTTTTCCAATATCGTGAACCATGGAAGAGAGCACATTACTCTCAAAAACCGTTTTATCGCTCACAAAGCGGTCAAACTGGCAGCGAATTCAAATCATTTTCTGTGGCTAAGCAGAACCATAAAATGCTTTCAAAATTACTCGATAATAAATTTGTCATGTCAACCCGGTGCGTCCTAAAGCAACTGAACTAAAAAAAAAAGAAAGAGCTTCCAAAACAAGTTAAGGAAATCAGCCGAATTCTTTTCAGAAAGGGTTATTTTAAAATCAACTACCCTGTTTTGGGAGGAGGGAGGCTGAGGGAGGAGGGGCAGGGGGAAAAGACGCCTTCCCACGGGCGACGGGAGTTTCTGATGGGTATAGTACTGGTAGATACTCGAGATTGTCACCTGTCAATCGGAAATTCATTTTTCCGAAAGAGAATGTTATTGTGACAGAAAAACAACTAGCCTGCAAACAGGGTCTCGCCCCAATCGCTTCGTTCATTCTCTGTTTCGAGCTCACCGAATTTTGTTTCCATCCTCGCCGGGCGCCTGGGAGTCATTTCGTCGATTGCATCTTCGCGAGATTTGTTGGCAGTTCCAACGGGCTTGAGTTTGAGAAACGTTGTGTCGCTAAACCGTTGTTTGTCCTTAATTAAAAGCATCGTGTAGGACCAGTTGACTGAAGCTTCTTCGATGGGTTTGAGTGTTTTTGTTGTTGAAAACCTGGCCGCAATCATTGGTGATGAGTCCCACACTATGGAAACCTGGACTGGTGAAAGGTTTTTTTGCTGGAATATTTCCCTATTATCAGAGACCAAGGTTTTCGTGTTTAAGGATTGTATTCGAAACTTCTCGCCACTTTTCGTCAGCAACGTTTCTAACCAGTGCTTTTGTTTACTGGTGTCGCGGAATTCTTGCTATAACACGGCCAGAAATGTTTCGGTAAACAATTTTGAATTCCAGTCCTAGTGTGGGTTAGTCATCCACGTTCTGCTTATGAAGCATTTCAACTTCATGCATTTTCATCTGTGAAGGCGAGGTATTTTTTTTGTTTTCAATGATTTATTTTCCTTCAATGGCAACTTGCCAGTTCAGAACCGAGACGAACTGATTTCTCCACCACGGACTTGCTTTCTCGAGAGTGTTGAGTGTTCTTTTCAAACTTTTTGTCGGTGTTTGTAGCTGCGAAGTAGTTCCTCTCTTACCTACCTAATTTAAATAACTGGCTTAGATTGCGAAATTTCCGACTGCGTAGCTTACAAATTATTGAAAAACATTGACGAACTCGGGTGATATGTCCAACTTGACTAAATATTTCTGCTAAAACCACTCTAAAAACAACCTTTCCTTTTCTTTTGGAAAGCTTTTTCCCCTGTAGTACTTCCTAACTCAATCTTGAAGGAACTCTTACCAAGTTTCACGGTTATCGCTCGGATTTTATCCGACATGGTTCATGCAATCTTATTGAATAATTTGTACCAGTCAGACGGATCACTCGCTGAAACCTGTCTCATAATTGTAGAAGTAGAACAAGTACATTATCTCGAACTTACCTATGATTTTTAGAGAAATTTTTGCATTGCTTCCAGCACCCTTGCGGTTTCCAGTTTGTACTCGGATAAAATACTTTGTGTATGGACTCATCTTGACTGAGAAGATTGGGTCAGCAATTTATTGTACTGCAATGAGACACGAGTTAAAGTCTGCAAAGTATGAAGAGAAACAAACGTAATGAAACGTATAGCTTAAATAGTTCAGAGAATATTATGTGTGCATCCACTTAAAGTGGTACTATGATCAAAAAATCATTTCTATTTTTTCTTCAGATTTTGAAAGTGTGTTCGCTTAACACCTAACTGGCAAAGTTTTGAGCTTTGAGTTTTATCCGAAGGCTGTTTATTTTGAGTGTAAGTTTTGGATTTCACGGTCCGCCATTACTCACGTTCAAAACTGACCGACAGGACATCAGAGGGTTGGATCTAGAGAAAATGACGTCATTTACTCACTAGCTTAAGATTTCAGCGTGTAAACGCAATTTATTATATATGCAAAACACGGGTTTTAAAAGTCTGAAAGCCCGAAACTCCCGTGCTGCATATTAATTCAGCCGCGTACACACGCATTGCATTCTTAAACTAGTGAGTAAATGACGTCATTTTCTCCTCGACCCAGCTCTCCTAAGATTTTAAAGTCAGTAATGGCGGACCAATAAATAAGAAAATTCCAGTTAAATAAACAGGCGCCTTTTGAAAATCAGAACTTAAAACTTGGGCCAGTTAGTGTTTAGTTAACATAGTTTTGAAATCCAAAAAAAAAAAGAATTGTTTTTTGGTCGCAATACCACTTTAAATATCAAGCCCTTTAATATGAAAGTAGAAAAATAGTTTATATTTTTGAGATATTTTGTACGTATTTGAAAACGAACACGACTGACGCGCGTGTACGGCGCGCCATCTGTAGCAAAATTACTTTTCGACATATTACGACATATTACGACAAATGCATGTGTCGAAAAGACACGAAACAGGTCGAAATAGGTCGAAATAAGTAATGTGATATCATCATGTCATGTAATTGTATCTCGAAATAAGTTGGTTGTCATGGCTATACCATGTAATGTGAAGCCAGTACATTACACGACTAAGTTAGTTCAGAGGGTCAATAACTAAAATCAGCCAATCAGATTGCTCCGTTGCCGGTCCAATATTCTATAAGTATTGGACCAGGCACTGTCCCGAATGATCCCGCACGAAGATTTTTCCGTAGTTAAACAATTTTTTTATCTAAAAGTATTTACTCCACATAAAATGTTATTTTTGTTTTCTTCCAACTTTGTTTTTCTTCTTTTTGAAAACGTCAGACGTGAGTAAACGTTCAGTTTGCCCCAAATAAAAATTGCGCGCTTGAAGTTTATGGTGTCTTTGCAGTCTGTCATTTGGGTTTTTCTTCTAAACAATTTCAGTCGTGTAATAAATCTCTTATTAACCAAGCTTGCTCGGGACCGTCCTAGGAGAATATCGGCCCTTGGTCTTTTTTCTGTCAAGACCTCGGGCCGATATTCTCCCAGTACGGCCCTCGTACTTGGTTAATAAGATATATTGATTTATACCATGTAATGTGATGCGGCTCGTGACGTTTTAAACCTTAGTAACCCCCTTGTTGTTAAGGACGGAAACTGTTCTCGTACACGAAGCCTATTTACCCCATCTCCTCTCGGCTCGATACCGTTCCGCCATATTTTGATCGTAGATCTAACGTTTTGTCAAGATTTATCTCGGCCAGAGGACTCGCTTTTCTGATCCATATCTTTTTAAACTGTTTTATCTTGACGCGTAGAGGGTCACCAAAACATCCCGCACTTTTTTAAATGCTGTGCAATGACGCCTACGAAAATCTTCTTGGTTTTCTTTCTGTTTTTTGCTGTTTATGTGGATAGGTGAGATAATTTTAATGTAGATTATTTATTTGGGTATCACTTCTTGCGATTCTGTCTATTTGTTAAGTTTATTCTTTAACACATGCACATGATTTTAAATATTCGCGTGTGGACTTTTTTATTTCAAGTGAAGCTTGTAAAATTTTTGATGTGCTGACAATTGGTTTCTATTTTATCCCTATATTTATTTTAATGGCGTTAGTTAATGAAAGGGAAGTATGGAAATAATATCCATTATGGAGCCGGGTGTTGGAGGGAAATATTCCTGCCAATGTTTATTCTTTTCTAAATTTTTTTGATTGTTACTCTCTCGCGCATTGTGTATTGTGGACACTGAAATAAGCTAACAATACTGTAAATTAAACTGAAACTAGCTAAGAATCGCAACTGGCAGGAGGCTGACCGCTACAAACAAAGCGTGGAGGAGTTGTAGATCCATCTCAGTAGTAGCAGGGAGGAGGATTTGAACTCGGGACCTCCGGATTACAAATCCAGCGCGCAATAACCGCTAGGCCAAGCCGTCTCCATTGTCACTATTACATTGTCGTTAAAACTATTTTCTTTTTAAAATAAAGAATGCAAACAAACCTGCATTCATAAATGTCAAAGAAATGGAAGACAGCAGCAATACACTGGGAGATTCACAGCAAGAAAGGAAGTGCAGTACTAGCTTGGAAACTAAAAATGCAGGCTTTGCCAGAGACGAGGGGCCTATATGGGCGGATGACGTCAATTAAAGAATGTTTCCTTATTTTTCTGTCTCCTTGGCAATCAGAAGATTCTCGAACGTTCTCAAAGTAAGCCGCTATCAAACAGGAACAAGTTGTCAGGAATTAAATTGACATGTATTCTATTTCTCTTTCTGGGGTGTGGCCCTCACTTAGCAAACGTTACGCTAAACGGAGCAAACGCTATTTGAAACACAACTCTAAAAATCTTAGACCATGATAACTGATACAAGAGAAGACGAAGGAGTTAATGTCTTTATGCCGGGATCTGACGATTACTAACGATTTAATTAGACATGCTACACCAGTTTTGTATCCATTATATTGGACTCGTCTGTAAACTGTTTTGCTTTTAAAATGAAGCGGTATGAGAGAAAGCAAAATTTATTGCGCTCGAGTTCACTTTGGCTAATTCCTAACAACTTTATTTTATCCTTTTGTCTTTCACTTTTTTCTATGAACAAAGTGCTTCAGTGCCTAGGTGTTGCAGAAAAGAAACATAATCATGAAGTAAATTAAACTGCAATGAAATTTTCACCATATGAGTTTAGCTTTCCGACTAATTTATATCAAGTTCCAGTCTTTTACAATTGCCCATGAATACTAACCAAGAGGCACTTATAATCATGTATGTATTTTAACAAGAATTTCAGTTCGCCCGTACCGAGGAATTAGAGTACTCCTTCACGTTTCACCGATTTAACCAATCAAAACGTTGTTACAATGACTGCAGTGATCATGCCATCATCCGGGTCACCTGGCGGGTAAAAGAATGTCTAACTCCGGATATGGGATGTATATTGACAGAGCAATTTCAGCTTGTCTACTGTGCTGCTGATGTATATAAGACAACGGGAATCAGTGACTTGAAGCTTAAAATCAAGGGCTTTCTTTTCGAAATCGAGCAAAACATGAGACATTCTCAGTGTCGGAATTCAATAAGTGAATTAAGTCTTCCCATATATTACCATTCGTAATTTCGCGCGATTTTTCGCATTTTTGAGCCTGTAGATACTTAGACAGCGGTAGAACATGTGAAACTGCCAGGAGGCTAAGCTGAAGTAAATATGGTGGATTTTTGCGCGATGGAAAGTGGTTGTTCTTCGAATTTCTTCGCATCCTGCAGGACATTCGTACCCTCAGAGAAGGCTATAACCATTCGTGATGAAGCACTTTTTTGGTGTTGCTAGGCGGCCTTCTGTTTTATCATGAAAGGATTTATTTTACTTGCTTAAAACGACCGTAATTTGAGGAAAATTTTGAGGGGTCGGCACCGATGGAAGCTTGAAACACACGGGCAGCACAGAGCTTTGAAGTCAAGGTAAGTGGAGGTATTTTGATGAAACTAGTAAGCAAGTACAACCATAAATCCTAGTTATTTTGATGCTATTTGGCGGCCCGAAGAATGAGCGAAACAGTAAAAAAAACCTTCGCTTTGTAGAGCAGTTGCATATTATTTACCAGCGAAAGGTCGGCACATCGAAATTAATTTATTTAAGCTAGCGAAAATTGAGATTTTGTTTCAGATCCCATACATTTCTTTATAGCATCGGGACGCCATTTTTTAAGTTCCATTTGATTGACGTAATAAGACTCGGATTTCTGGTAATGAGCAATAAACTTGGAAGAGTAATTTAAATGCATGTAGATTTAAGATACAGACACACCCTGAGGCGAGGGGCGGATGACGTCAACGGAACAATGGTTTGTTAAATCCTGTCTCCTTGGCAACTAGAAGTACAAGACTGAGCCGCTATTTTACAAGAACCTTTGATCACCTTTCTGGGAGGTGGCTTTTGCTTAGTCGAACGTTACGTTAAAGAAAACAAAGCTATTTGAAAACAGTTCTGAGGACAAAAACCATGACCGTTATATCAATGTTTGATAAAAAGAAATTCTTCGAGCCATCAAACACCTTTCCAAATATTTCCAAATTACAACGGCTTTGAAGCATAGAAACGCCTAACTTAAGCTCTATCCGCATTAGCGCTTTACATTTAAAAATACTGAAAAAACAAACCAGCACTGATTACTCTG
>JAHPZR010040295.1:37500-93992 GCA_019787425.1 Platygyra sinensis | reverse complement strand
TCTTAGTTAGAGGACCTATATGGGGGATTCACTCTCTTACTTTGTAATCTCTTTAGATTGTTTAAAGAACTCCAGGAATGCATTTTGCTTGATCATTTTCAAACAATGGGCGCGGTCAAAAAAGCGGGTCAGTCCAAAATGAGGGAACAAGTTAGGAAAATAATTTATTGACGTCTCAAAGGTCAAAAATAACAGGGCAAAATGCGCGTTGTAACAATAACTGAAACCCAAACGCTATGTTGTAAAACCGCATGTGCATGTTCTAAAAGGTTGTTTTGTAAATAATAAAGTTCAAGGTTTCTCACTGATACGCTGTGTTTTTAAACGGCATATATTCTATGTAGGATGTGTGAGGGCTTTTTTTACATCGACAGTCTCTCGGGTTTTCCTAAATCAAGCGAGTTAATGAGTTTAAAATCGACTTAGCTGTTGATTTTACAGTTTGAAGTAAGAGTAACCGTCGTAGCTTGTCGTTCGGGCAAAGTTAAGAATGACCTTAACAGGACTAATGATTATATTAGGGGAGTATCTGAAAGGAACTGTCAGCGGCCAGGGTTGTTTGGGAGACATGTTCCCTTGACCCTTGGATAGTAGAAATATCCCTTGTCTTCCAAATTAATCCCCTGTTTCCTTAAAAAATGATCATGTTCCCTTGTTACCCCCGGAGGCCTTCCTTTTCTAAAAGCTACATAACGAATGAGCTCATGGAACCCAGTGAAACCAACTAGACATTTCGTGTGACGTTTTTTCCATGAGTACCATTGGAACGAGGTAGGGTAGTCACGCGTTGTTTGCCAACCTGGAAACGAGACTGGTTCGCGGGAAAAGTTTGGCGTGAACGACGCGAGAAACCTCCAAGTAGCACAGACCTTTTTCGCTTGTACATTTGTTTTCCAATAAGATCATGTGCTGATCTCGGGAGATTTTTAATCTTTGTCTTGTTCATTAAAAAGAATACATGACAGACATATTCATGCTTGCATGTACCCTTTTTAATGAACAAAACAAAGATCAAATCTCCTGAGTATCGTCATATGATACTGTATTGGGAAACAAAATGTCAAGCGAAAAATGTCTATTATTTTGACAAACCTCTAACCAAAAACATCGCTGGTTTTAGTCTTTTTAATCGTTGCTTAAAGGGGAAGTTACAAAACTTTGCAGTATTCAAAGACACAACATTTGGCGATATTTCGTTCCTTTTTCTTCGGTCTTTCTATCACAAGAGAAAGAATTAACGCTGATTACGGTAAGGTTCTCGGCTGTTGGAAAAAAGGACTGATCGTCTAAAGCTGAAGAGAATAATAAATATTTTGTGCGTCAGGAGCGTGCTGTGGTTAGCAAGTTAGCGAGGTAAGCTTAACAACTATTGTCCGAAAAATTAATCATGTCAAGAAGGCATTCGATTCAAATGGAAATACGAAAACTAACTGGCCGTCGTGGTTCACGTCCTCCGAAATACTTTTAGAAATTTACGTTATGTTTAACAGGGACGTGCGGGGGGCATGGCAAGGTAAGACACGCCCTACCACTTTTTATGTGGGATTATCAATTCATTTATTTTCTAGCCCGATGGCGCGCAAAAGCACGATAATGGTCGAAACACTGACCTTAACCCTATTTGCGCCAGCTTTTTAGAGGGGGGTGGCCTACAAATGCCAGAGCAAATTATTTTCTCACACTTCACGCTACTCTGAAAACACACACGAAATAAATGTTGAATTCTACCTATATGTTTGCATCCTAGCCATCCACAACAGACATACTCTTGAAAAGCGAAGGTTAATCTTGTTCCATAATCCAAAATAAACGATGGGAAGCAAAATATTTAGTGCCCATTTAGATTTAATTGCCGCGCTCACAATCCATGGAAGTGTCGAAGTTACTCGAAGACGCGGCATGATAAACAGTGGATTTTGTCCTTTATCGACATGCCGAAGGAAATTTATCAATTATCGAGAGATGTTAAGGTCCTGATGATTTCATTTCCAAGATTTTTTTGTCTTGTTTTGTCCTGAGGGCGCGTAGCATTGCGAGAAAAGAACTGCGTAACAAAATGGCCGCCATATTTTGGTCTTCTTTGCAAATGGAGACGCTCAAACTCGGGCAATACTTGGCTTCACGACTTTAAACACGAAGGCTTGGCGAAGATAACAAACTGTTGAATAGTACAGCACTTTCTATTGGCTCAATCTGTTAGTTATGCCTTAGCAACCAATCAAATTGCTCATTACATATTTGGGCCGATTTAATCGGCCCTGGCACTTCTAGGAGTGTACTCAAAGGCCGATCTCATCGGCCTTGTATTGGCTAGATTTTTTCGCCCTACCACTTTAAAATGGTCTCCGTGGTCCCTGTTCCCTGTTAAAAGTGGATGTAGGAGCTTCCTAACCCTAACCCTCGATTGGATGCGGGCTCATGTTCAGGTTAACGTTGTTGAAAACAGGGCCAGGTTGTTCGGAAGACCTGTGACATCTATATCTCGGGAATTGAAAAGTAAAACCCAAAGTTATTCTTGTATACTAATGAAGTTTAACCGCCCGTTGTTTTGGTGTATCCACTTTCTGATTATTAAACTCAAAAACAGAAGGCCAAACAATATACAAAAACAACTTACCCGCAAAGTTTACAAAAGTCAAATCCAAATTCCTACATCTCCGGGGTCAGAAGGTTTCATGGGTCACCGACGTCATCTTGGAAGTGGGGCTCAAACACGGCAAAAATTTAACAGTGAATGTATGGGAAAAATCGTGATTTTGATACTCGAATCACTCGAAGGAAGGTTTGATATTCTGAAATTGTCTGTGAATTGCAACCTAAAGATATTAGCTAAAAGAGTTCACCGATTAAAAGTCTGAAGGGCATCGGTTTCTGAGAAGCGAGAAATCGTCTTTTTAGTTTTTCATACAATGCTTTTGAAAGTTTCCCTGCGAGCGGCGGGCTCCAATTTACAGACAAATATATGACAAATAAAATTTGAATTTGCTCGCGTTCTTTGTAAGAGTTACAATTCTCAAATGTTGATCTGTTTACCGTTCTTATTAGCTAATATTTTTTGGTTTGTAATTCAATAGAAATTGTAGATGTCAAAACCTTCATCCTTGCATACGGTCGGCGCGCGGAATTTGAATTGACCAATCAGGATTCAGCAGGCGGGAAAAACTTTACTGTCCTGGCGTCAATGTAATGTTTACAGGAAAGGTCATTGAAGCAGCCAACTTTTGTCGTGGCTGAAGATGGCACTACAATATTCACGAAAAGGGATTACAATCGTCAAAACCCTATCAGTTCTTAAATGTGAAAAATATGAAGAAGTTTGTGTCTCCAAGCTTCTAAATTTGGCGGCCAAATCTGGAGTCGCCGGCGTCCGGCATGGCAACTCGCTCGTAGTTTTGTCGAGTGTCCGCCCGGTAGGGTGATAGTTGTCTTATTTTGAACAAAATGCGCTGTTTTCTCGTCAACTTAACCCGAAATTCTGCGAGTTAAAGTATTAGAAGAAGCCAAAGCAACTTTAGTATGGTCTCTATTTTTGTTACCTACGAAACGGAGGGAGGCTGTCAAACTTTGTGTTTGGGCGGCAATGCGGCCGATGATCTTTGCCATTATGACGTCACAAGTGAGCCGGTCCGAGAGATTTCAATGGCCGCCAAAATATGACACCAGAAAACGTTTTTCATCCGATGATTGCTCAGAAAATTTGAAAGGAAGCGATCAATAGACTGCAGGAATAAATTGACCTGTTAATATTGTGATCAAAAATACTTTGGTTTTCAAAAAGTAGATGTCGGAAGGCGCAAAAACGAGCACAATTTCGAGAGCGCTCAATTGAAGCCTCCTATAAATCCAACCCTACGTCCTCGTCGTGGGAGGCGGAAACGGGTAAAGCCGGCTAACAGGGCTCTGGTGAAGCTTGATAGGCCAATCACCTGTCAGGTGGATACACAATGATTACTGAAACATCAACAGATAGAAACACTTTTACTGACGTCTTGGCAGGAGAAGGCCCTCCCGGGAGAATGACGCGGCAGAGGCGAAGCCAGAAGGACCCTCGGCGGCTGATTAACCTTCTTTCTACAAGACATGCCATCAGAATCGGTACGTGGAACGTCAGGTCCATGTACCAAACCGGAAGAGCATCGACCATTGCAGAGGAAATGAGGAATTATAGTCTGGAGATCCTTGGTCTCAGTGAAGTTCGTTGGATACAATCTGGTAAGTGCAAACTCAGCTCAGGAGAGACGGTGCTCTACTCAGGCCATGAAGATCCAAGCGCCCCACACACGGAAGGAGTGGCACTCATGATCTCCAAGCATGCTGTTAAGACGCTTATTAGCTGGGAGCCGATCAACTCTCGACTTATTACTGCCCTTTTCAGGACATCGCATGGCAAAATTAATGTTAGAATTATCCAATGCTACGCACCAACAAATGAAGCCGAAGAAGCAACCAAGGAGGAGTTTTACAACGCATTGCAGAGTCTCATTGCAAGACAGAGAGGAAAGGAAGTTACCATTCTTATGGGAGATCTCAACGCCAAGATAGGAGGCGACAACAGAGAGTATGAGCTTGTAATGGGAAAACACGGGCTAGGAGAGATGAACGAAAATGGCGAGCTATTTGCAGACCTTTGTGCTAATAATGACCTGGTGATTGGTGGGAGTATCTTCCCTCACAAAAGGATCCACAAAGCCACGTGGCGCTCCCCGGATAACATCACCGAGAACCAGATAGACCATTTTTGTATTGCCCGACAGTTTAGAAGATCTTTACATGATGTCAGGGCTATGCGGGGAGCAGACGCCGGTAGCGACCATCATCTACTAGTAGCCACCCTAAAACTAAAGCTAAAGTGGTGTCAGGCTCAACAGCAAACTAGAGCCAAATATAACGTGACACACCTGAAGGATCCTTTTGTTGTAGAGGCTTTCCAAATCAACCTTAGGAATCGGTTCCAAGCACTGGAAGATAT
Source organism: Platygyra sinensis (assembly GCA_019787425.1). Lineage (NCBI taxonomy): Eukaryota > Metazoa > Cnidaria > Anthozoa > Scleractinia > Merulinidae > Platygyra > Platygyra sinensis. The sequence goes on along the minus strand of JAHPZR010040295.1, from coordinate 89,023 downwards.
TGACGATGAAGACGGCACAATTGACACGCTCTGGGAACATCTAAAGAGCTCATGGATTAATACCTGTGATGACACTTTAGGAAGACAGCAGTCCAAAAACAAGGAATGGATCTCAATGGGTACACTAAAGAAAGTGAGAGAAAGGAAGTGCAAGAAAGAGCGGGTTAACAACAGTCGGACGCGGGCAGAAAAGGCACAGGCGCAAAAGGATTACGATGTTGCGCATAAAGAAGTTAGAAAGAGTGCTCGAAAGGACAAGAGATGTTATATAGAGAACTTAGCAAAGGAGGCAGAGGATGCCGCAGCAAAAGGGAACATGAAAGACCTGTATTATACAACCAGAAAACTAGCCGGGAAATTTGGTCATGTTAATCATACCATCAAGGACAAGCAAGGAAATATTCTGACCACCACTGAGGAACAGCTGCATAGATGGGTCGAACATTTTGGAGAGGTCCTGAACAGGCCACCCCCAGTTGGAGGAACCGATATCCCAGACGCTGATCATCTACTCCCAGTTAACTGCGCCATACCTTCAAGAAGAGAGATTAGTAGTGCTATTAGGAAGATGAAGGACGGAAAGGCAGCAGGTACCGACAACATTCCTGCGGAGGTATTCAAAGCAGATATCAACACCACCACAGAGGTCTTTTATGAACTATTCAAGAGCATCTGGGAGGACGAGAAATCACCCACTGAGTGGAAAGAGGGTCTTATAGTTAAACTTCCTAAGAAGGGGAACCTCAGGGATTGTGATAATTATCGAGGTATTACTTTGTTATGTATAGCAAGTAAAGTCTTCAACCGAATTATGTTGGAGCGGTTAAGATCTGCAGTGGATGGAAGTTTGAGGGACAATCAAGCTGGTTTCAGGCAAGCTAGGTCATGCGTAGACCAGATTGCCACACTACGTATCATCGTAGAGCAGTCCATTGAATGGAACTCGTCCTTGTACATCAATTTCGTGGATTACCAAAAGGCCTTTGATAGTCTGGATCGCCCCTTTCTTTGGAAATTACTAGCTCATTATGGAATTCCGCAGAAGTTTATTAACATCATAAAAAACTCTTACGAAGGCACCACATGTAAAGTTATTCATGAAGGACATTTGTCGGAGAGCTTCGAAGTTAAAACTGGAGTAAGGCAAGGCTGCCTTCTCTCACCGTTCTTATTCCTCCTGGCAATTGATTGGATAATGAAGTCGTCGATGACGGGCCACAGGAACGGAATACAATGGACTCTCACCCAGCAGCTTGATGACCTCGATTATGCGGATGATATTGCTTTACTATCTCACTCAGGGGCCCAAATGCAGAACAAAACCACCATTCTGGAAGAAAGGTCAAGAAGAGCTGGCCTTGTTATTAACTCCGCAAAGACCAAAGTCTTGAAGATCAATTCAGGCTCAAACAGGAAGATCAGAGTGAATGATGTCGATATTGAAGAGGTGGACTCCTTCACATATCTTGGGAGCGTAGTAGACACAAGTGGAGGAACTGACGCGGATGTTGCAAATAGGATTAATAAGGCAAGAGGAGCCTTCCACTCTGGAGCTCTGGCAGCATATCTACATCAACTAAGCTGAAAATATTCAACTCTAATGTAAAATCTGTGCTGTTGTACGGGGCAGAGACGTGGAGGATGACAGTCAAAACGATAAGAAAGTTACAATCATTTGTCAATCATTGCTTGCGTCGAATCCTGAAGATACGGTGGACAGACAAGATTACAAATGAAGAGCTCTGGGAGCGGACAGGTCAAATTCCAATGGTCAAGCAAGTAAGGCAGAGAAAATGGGCGTGGGTAGGCCACACGCTGAGAAGACCCTCAAACAGCATTACGAGGCAAGCGTTGCACTGGAACCCACAGGGAAAACGAAGGAGGGGTCGCCCCAAGAATAGGGAGTTTTAGCAATGAAGACGGCGACGGCGGGGACAAAACCTTGTAAAAAATGAATTTATATTTTACCTTTGAATGTCGCAGCTGTGTAAATCTGTCCAGTAGTCTTGTCGGTCTAAAAACTCGCTCAGGCTAAACATGCACCCACGACGTTTTTTTGAAAACAAGATACGAAAAATTAGCCATTGCGGTTCGCGTTCTCCAAAATACGTAGAACTTAGTCATTTCACGTTGTTGTTTTGCAGAGGACGGCAAAGAAATATACAAAGATTCAAAACGCACGTGCACAGCTATTGTTTTGCTCATTAAACCTTTTGTTTGTGACGCTCTCCTCGCCGTAGCCGTCGTGGTTTGCTAAAACTCCCTATTTAATAGCTGGAGGAGGGATACGGAGAAAGAGATGAAGGTCCTTGGGAAGAACTGGAAGGAGCTGAAACAGCTGGCAGAAAAGAGGCGTCTCTGGAGGCTTTTTGTTGATGGCCCATGCGCCAATCTGGAGCCAAGGGCTTAACTAACTCAATTGAAACCGCGATTGAAAAGTTAAGCTTTGTGCCCTTTTCTTGGCCGATATCTGGAGAACAAAACAATGAACTACACGAGCACAAGAATATGACCTTGATATGGTTTAAAACGTTTGATTGGTGATGAAAACGACTCATTAAATATATGCATAAAAATGATCAGTGGGTTTAAACCCATTATTTTGTGAACGATAGCGCGGGCCTATGGAGGACCTGCTGATCAAATTACACTCGAAAACCTCGGAATATTTGGCGGGAACTGCTCCCCTACAAAGACATTTGAACTATCAAGTCATATGCTGGGTTTGAAAGTAAATAATGTACCAAGAAGTTATTTTTCGTCGCTAAATTATCGGCAAAACCGTCGACGATAACAACATTTTCTTCTGCGAGGCGAGCCAGCTGACGCAAGCTACCGAGCAGACGTTGTGTGGATATTTAAGCTGCTAAACTGATATAACATCGCTGTACAGGAGACCTAGATGAATCAGTTAATATTGGGAATATCATGAATGTACCAACCTTTTCAAATTGTCGAGAGGCGTGAGACAAGGATGCCCCTTGTCTCCTTATCTATTTATTCTGTCTGTGGAAATCTTGGCATGCAAGATAAGGCAAAACAGAGAAATACAAGGTATTCAGATTTTTAAAAAGGAATTGAAAATAAGCCAGTTCGCTGACGACACCTCACTTATATGTAGCAGTTGCGAATCGGTTAAAAACGCTATCCAAGTGCTAAATAACTTTGGTATTGTCTCCGGTCTGAGATTAAACCCATCCAAAACTAAAGCCTTGTGGCTAGGCCCCTGGAGGCACAAGGTTGATGAGCCTTTTCAATTCTACTGGCCAAAGGAGCCAATTAGAGCGCTGGGAATTTATATATCTTATCATCAAAAACAAAACGAATTGAAAAATTTCAAAGCAAAAGTGGATAAGCTAAGCACTATTCTTGACATCTGGCAATCTCGCAACCTTACCTTGTTGGGAAGAGTTCTTATAACAAAATGTCTTGGAATTTCACAGCTGGTGTTCTCAATATCGATCCTTGATACTCCTGAATATATCAAAGCCACTAACTCGCTTCTTTTTAAGTTTATTTGGAAAAAATAGGAAGACAAAATTAAACGAAAAATAGTGTCTCTTGATTATAGTCACGGAGGTTTGCGCGCGCCAAATATTGAATTAATGTGCAAGTCACTAAAACTTGCCTGGATCTCTAGACTATTAAAAATTGAGCAACCTTGGGAGCAAGCCTGGAAGACGATTCCAAATTGCTTTCTGAATAAATATGGTGGCCTGAACTTTTTGTTAAAATGCAATTACAATGAAACATTTCTGAGGCAAACCAACTTGCCGTATTTCTACAAGTCAATGCTACAACATTTTCTGGAGCTTAAGGTAGCCTACAATTGTGATTTTGGCCAAGATTTGGTATTATTTAATAACAAAGAAATCTTAATTAAAAACAAGACCATATTTTATAAAGAATGGTTACAGAAAGGAATCTTCCTTGTTCAGGATCTTTTACACGAAAATGGCCATCTTCTTGCTTTCGAGGAGTTCATCCAAAGGTATGATGTTGAATGCAATTTTCTAAATTATATGCAAGTTGTTTCCGCAATTCCTAAGCACCTTCTCGATAAAGCAAAAGAAAAACAAGTAGACAAGCGCACCTTTCTTGCAGAGAGTGCATTCCAACTCTCTCCAAATACCACCATAGATTTGCACAAAATGAAAAACAGAGACTACTATTGGCTTCTCATAAACAATGACGATGTAGAGATAAAAGCACGCCCAAAATGGGCACGCGACCTACAAGCGGTAGACCTTAATTTAGACACCTTTTTTAATCGTGTTAAAAATGTCTGTAAAAATAACAAGCTTAAAGAATTCTACTTTAAACTGCTCCACAGAATAGTGGTGACTAAAAAAGAGCTTTCCTTCTACGGTATGGAATCAGACACGCTGTGTTTATTATGCCAAGAACCCGACTCAATAAGTCACACTTTCGTAGACTGTCACTGGTCAAAACACTTCTTTTCTGAAGTCATTAAGTCGGTAAATAAAGAAGATGGCACCACTTTCTCGCCTTCTCCTCTTGAAATACTGTTTGGTTTGGAGCAAAAGGACTAGCCCCAAGTCGCTAACAAGTCAATAATAAAATTTAATTTCACACTGTTATTCGCCAAGTATTATCTATATACACAAAAATTACTTAAAAAGGAAATAAACATGAAAGAATTCACTAGAAAGCTCTCTTCTAAACTTCAAATCGAAAAGTTATTTTAAGTTGTAACAATACTGCTCTTTAGCCCTCCCCTCAACTCTGTCCCCCTAAAGATCTACACAGAAGGTGGAATATTAAGTAGGGCATCTATATCGAAATTAGTGTAAGGGTATGTAATTGTAAATGTTATTGTAAGTATTGTAAGTAATATTAGAAATGTGCTTCATTTCATTTCAAAATGTTCGTTTAATAGGAGATCGCAGCAGGATCTGATTCCTCGGGCGTCCGCATACAGCGCAAGGAAAGTATCCTAAACTGGTGCTTTGGGTTTATAATTTTTTATCATTTCTTACGGTGAGTTCACTTAAAATAAACCTGTATAGACTGTTAAAGAAAACTGTGCAGGATGTGATATGAACTAAAAAAGACAGAATTTGGTTCCAAGCAGCTAGCGAATTAATTCAAGAGGAAAGAAAATATGAACAGGGACACTTCCTGATACCTATGCTAAGTCATTGGCTGGATTTTTCTAAGGGTATCTGTCTTGAGAAACTGTAATAGCTTTACTGCCTCAAGTTTGAAATGATAATCAATTATTTTATTATACTTTATGCTTTTAATTTTCATCATAAGTCCTATGTAAATAAAAGATAGCTTTAACAATTATTTTGCATTAAGTTTAAACTTGCAAACAAATAAACAAACACTTTATTTATTTAGCGAGGGTGAAATACATTATTACCGGTTACCTGGTAGTTTACAAAATGGCCCCCAAACCTAAAAAGAAATATACTAGGGAAGAGTATCACAGAGGCTGCACTTGTAAAAATAAACCCCACGCATGATTTCTCCCCAGCTCCTTCCATCCTGGGCTCCCATTTACTTTTTGCATTGATGAGTTTATTATTGGCTTCAAGAGAATGCATCATGCAAGTGACAAGCAAACATATTTGGCAAATATCTCCAAAAACCACACAAGATAGGTTTTTAAATGTTTAATTGACAGCATGATGACTATAAATAGATGGTTTTCCATGATAATTGTATTGCCAGAAACGGGACCTGCTTGAATGGTGTTTCAAAGGTAGTGGAAGATGCTGTTTACCTAAGGTTTAAAAAGATCAAATAAGTCTCTCATTAATATTATTTACCAACTGGAGTAAATGCTTATTTGACCTGTCCCTTCCCTCATTTGGTTTATCGCACTCCTGACTATATTCAACAGAACATGTAAACTAAAAGATAAATTTCCTGAGGTCTAGCACCAGGAATTCAATGTGTATTAACCATTAAAAAATGTAATTCTCTCAATAAAATGATCCAACCCCATCCACTGTTTAAGTTATGTCCAAGCAGATACAATATAATATGAAAAAGGCTTTAGTAATCCTGCTGGGACAACTTCATTTCAGCTAAACACTTGATAAAGGTGCCTCAGAGGGGTCTGATAGGATTTTCTCTAATACCCATGACCAGATAAATGGGGCCTTGTACTGTCTCCTCCACAGAGGCTCCATACGGGAAACTGAATAGGCCTTATCACGGTTTTCAACACCATCTTGACGGGTAGGCAAAGCGGTCATATTACAGTGTTTGTTTGGGAATCTGACCACAAATAACTTTTTCCAAAATAGAATTTTGCACAAGTTATGAATTGCAGTGTTAAAATACTAGGTAGAAGATTGTATTCACCAAACAATTTTGGAGGATATAGCATAACTAGAAGATGCTCAGTTAATAATTTAACTTTCCATACATTTGTTTGTAAAATTTGGCTGGTTAGATGGATGTCTAGATGCAGTTTGTGGGGAAAAAAAACAGACAAAAGTATACAAAAATTAACTGAGTCTTCTAGCCAAGAATATCACTATTCCCATTTTCATTGCAGCACTCAACCCTCTGTTAAAATAAAGTCTACAGTCTGCCTCCTATGTCTACATTTTGCATTTTGACCACCGTTTTGCAGTAGGCAGGCTTGAGTCTTAAATAATTAAATAATTAAGCTTAAGTTATTGTTTGTGAAAGTTCTCATTTCCATCTTTTTGGATAATATTTCTGTCTGCTACTTCTGTTGCAGAATATGTGAAAAGGTTTTAATTTTGTGAAAGAACACTCCGAGCACGATCGCGAGGTCCAAATATTTCATACTCAAATGGACTGATCATTTTTACGGCTGATTCTTCAAAATCATCTTCGATTACAATGATTTCTTGAACGTATAAGCTATTTTGTGACACGGTTACACGTTTCTTTGGGTCACCGATCTCGTAAAAAAGGCAATTTTACAAGACGAATAGTCAAAATTTTGCACTAAATATTTCCACTCGAGAGCGATGACTGTAATACTTTAAATACACTTTATGCGAGACTTTTCGGTTATAATTAAAATCTACTTATCTCTCAAGAAAGAACAATGACAATTTCTTCATGGGATCCAAATACAATACCATTTGAAGCTGGAATGATTGGAGAAATCCGCCTCAAAACGTTGTTTCAGCGAGAGGCGACGGCGCCATTTTCGAAAATTTTGTGCATTTGCGCGCTTCTGTATGATGGTAAGTGATGTCTAGTAATGGTGAATGACGTTTAATGATGGTGAATGATGACTATTGATGGCGAATTACGCCTAATGATGGTGAATTACCTCTAGTGATGGCGAATGATGTCTAGTGATGGTGAATTACGTCTAGTGATGGTGAATTACGTCTAGTGATGGTAAATTACGTCTAGTGATGGTGAATTACGTGTAGTGATGGTGAATGATGTCCAGTGATGGTAAATGATGTCTAGTGATGGTGAATGATGTCTAGTGATGGTGAATTACGTCTAGTGGTGTTAAATTACGTCTAGTGATGGTAAGTGATGTCTAGTAATGGTGGATGACGTTTAATGATGGTGAATGATGACTATTGATGGTGAATTACGCCTAGTGATGGTGAATTACGTCTAGCGATGGTGAAAGATGTCTAGTGATGGTGAATTACGTCTATTGATGGTGAATTACGTCTAGTGATGGTGAATGATGTCCAGTGATGATAAATGATGTCTAGTGATGGTGAATGATGTCCAGTGATGGTGAATTAGGTCTAGTGATGGTGAATGATGTCTAGTGATGGTGAATGATGTCTAATGATGGTGAATTACGTCTAGTGATGGTGAATGATGTCTAGTGATGGTGAGTTACGTCTAGTGATGGTGAATGATGTCTAATGATGGTGAATTACGTGTAGTGATGGTGAATTACGTCTACTGATGGTGAAGTACGCCTAGTGGTTGTGAATGATGTAAAGTTATGGACTATGATGTCTGTTGATAGTGAACAATGTCTTATAATGTCAAATGATGTATATTAATGTATAGTGTCGTTTAGTGATGTAAAGTTACGTAGTTCCATATATGGTATTGGAATTTTTATGAGGTTTCTCTATTTCGTGTATATAGGAGACGAATTTATAACCGACGTGTTGACCTCTCCCTCCTGCCTGCGAAGAGAAAGGCTCTTATCGTGTCGTTTCGGTAGGACAGCTAAGTTTTGACTGCCACTGGTACTGCGGGCTCAGCCGCCGTATGCAAGGGCTTCAAGTTATCGAGCATCAAAATCACGATTTTTCCCATACATTCACTGTAAATTTTGCCGTATTTGCCCCACTTCCAAGATGACGTCGGCGATTGTGAACCTTCTATACAGCCGGGAGCTCCGCTTTTAGGCCGGCCTACATATTAGGATTCGAGGGTTTGAACGGCCTGAATAGGGGTGCTGAAATATCTGTTCTTAACGATTTCTCTGCTTCTTGTTTCGCGTTATCAGTTACCCAGAAGGACTACATGACTTAGCCATGCAGTTCTGGGTAACTGGTGAGAAGGGACTATATGTTTGCCTTTTTTATTGCAGTCGGCTCACTTGAGTAGAATGTTCACCCTATATAATTAACAACGATAAGTGAATCAATTTATCACAGGAAAAGGGACAATCAAAACTGGAAAAAAGGAAGGAAAGATTTGAGAGGGTAAGGAAATTGTAAGCAGTTTTGGTGCCCAGAAAATATTATTGTTAAAAGAATAAGTCGGCTGACAAACGAAAGCCAAAAACTTCATCAAAAATACCACGCCCTACCTTTTAAGGAAAATTTTTTTCAATAAAACTTGTTTCAGTCTGCTTTGTTACTGATCATATGCTATAGACGTTTTTCCATTTCTTTGGCTTAAAACTAGCTACACCTTAATTCGTATCAGAATGTTTAACAATTTCCCCCATGGTACTCTGATGACATACATGTTTAGACGCACAAATCGTTCTCAGAATTGCTTTGCTCAGTTCCACTGATTTTTCCTAAATTTTTTAAAATGGTTCCACGGATTTCCTTACTTTCATTTTCTGTCTCCAGGATTTCGATGTGCCTTCAATATCCCTTTTATTGATTTGTTGAACCCTTGAAAGGCATGCTTTGTCCATATATCTTCTATTCAATTTTTTCCTTTATTTGGGACGAAGAAAAAATAAATTAAGTGAGAAATATTTATGGTTGGGCGGGGGCGTGTGTTTCGTTGCACGCGGGTGTCCGTTTGTGCTTTCGACTGTCCGTTTGTTCGGTTGTGTTCACGGTATTTGGACATTCGTTTGCTTTGCGCTCGTTTGGCCGTCCATTTCAGTGCCGTTCTTTTCTACTCAGTTTCAATTTTGTTTTTTTTGCGAGAGACGACTGTCTCTTATTTATAAAGGGGACAAGTGTCTAAAGAAACTGTAGTGCTGCGTCGGTGGGAGTATTACAAGATAATTTGGTTTTATCAACTGGGTTGATAATGTGAATTGGCCACCGTAAGAGATTCGGAAGCTGACGTTTCGAGCGTTAGCCCTTCGTCGGAGCGAATCGAGGAATTGTGTGTGGTTTAAGTAATTCTGAAGTGTAACCTCTAGGATAGATTTCGACAGATTTAAGATTGTTAAGTTAATGCATTGAGATCTCCCTGACGTCCAAATTAGTTGCCATGACGACACTGAAATGGGTCTTACTTCATTTACACGGTTACCTTGAACATAGTTAGGGGGATGGGAAAAGGTTATGAAACTCGAAAAAGTTCTTTGTTGTATGTTTTTGTTCGCTTTTCTGGCCTTGACCCTTCACAAAACACAGTAGTTGTTTACTACTGACCGAGGAACTAGCCAATAGGAATGTTTTGATTACGGAACTCGTGCATAGTGTGTTGAGCGCAAAACAAAAGATTGTGCACGTGGACCTTGAACATAGATCTTGGCATCTTTGTTTGCTCCTGTGATGTTTTCCGGGCTTAATAACCATTCCCTCTATTAATATACGTTGAAGAACATGTCCGGGTTGCCTTGTCTGTGTACGTAGCTGCAAGAATCCAGTGAGGAAAGCAAACGGAAACAAAATTAAAATATACAAAAAAATTAAATGGAGCACTCACTCAGTTACAGCGTTAACAAGTTTTCAGGAATTGCCAAATTTGGTACTCCAGTGTGCTTGCAATTGTTTGAAATAGGGCTATTAACAAAACAAGCAGTAGGATGGGTCTTCACACCGCCAATCACAAACGAGCTCGAAAATGTTGTATATGAATACGTCTGAATGAAAAGGGTGGCGACGCTCTTCAGTGATATAATAAAATGTCTGGAAATTACGGTTCCAAAAGATTTGTTTGATCACTATCCAGACTTAGTTTTGTATTTTCTATTCAAACTATCAACTTTAAGTGGTACCCAACTGCATCGAGCTACGTTTTAGTAAATTAATTTTCGCAAGGGAGAATGTAGGGTATTAAAGTTTGTCCCCCAAAGAGACCTTATAAGATAATGCCTTCCAAGATATTTTCAGAGATAGTCCCAGTTCTCCGATGGATGATCTTACCACCGTGACGCGTGGATGGTTTCGTGGAGAATGAAAATGCACGCAAAGCGGCTTGACATGTTATCAAGACCCTCAGCCCTCCACCAGGAGTGATCTTAAATAGTTAATTGAGATTTCCTTAAAGCAAGTCTAATGTGGAAACACGGTAGAAATAAGCCATGTACATGGTAAGAAGAAAAGCAAATTTAAAAGTAAATGAACACAAAAAGAAAGAGAAACAAAGCGAAAATAAGTATCTTCTCGGTAAATTTTCAGCGGTGAAACAGACATGGCCAAATTCCACCCTGCAGTGAGTATTGATGGTGTGGAAACAGCGCAGGTGTCCTAAATGCAGAGAGTTAATTTTATTAATAGCGAAGCGCAAGAAGTGTAAAAATAGAATGCAAATCACTGAATTCCCGCGAGACTCAGTCAACATAAGCGTGTTCTGAGGAAAAAACAGGGAATGTAGGCGTAGTTTTTGTTTCACAAGTGTTTTAGGAACACTGGCTTTTGCAAAGAAATCCTCAAAATCATCCACTATTCCAGTTTGTTTGTCTGAGTCTTGTCTGAGTCATGACGTCACTCGCGCTCTTCGCTATTGGACACCGTCTGGAGAACCAATCAGAAACGAGCAGCTTGTTATTAATACATACGATTAAGTGGAAAATAACAGCCCGTGCTTCAAGATAGATTTGGATTTCTGTGTAAACGGCTAGTTTCGACAGGTTTGGTCATTATGTGTCGAGATTTGCTTCCTTTTGTATTTTCAGTTCATTCTTTATTAATATGAAGTTTTTAACTAGCTTTCCGTGAAAACAACAAGCGGTAGGTGGTACGAAATGTGTTGTAATTTTCCATGAAAAAGCCAAATTAGTCTTTAAGAAAGGTGCTTAAAAATTGATGATCCTTCTTAATTGTCTGCGTTAAATTAACACGATTTTTTACAGACGCAAAATTAACAAAACACAAAATGCACAACGGGATAACTTTTTGTTGATCCAAGTTTAATTATTAGCAACTTGCCTAAAGAAACAAAGCGATATTTATTGGGGAGACTTTCTGTGAGCTTTGCAAGTGGATTTCAAGCTCACTCGTTACTCCTAATCTCTTCATCTTCATATGATGTCTTACTGTACTTTGGTGAGAAGAATGATTTATGTAATGGCTTGGGTAAGTGTCTGCAATCTACCTCCATAGCAGATGAGACTACGTATATCAAAGACTTGACTATCTTTACGTTTGTCTTGCAGGTATTTGCGATACTTGGCATGAACTCGTCGGTTTCAGCACTAGATACAAACGGTACGTGTGCGACACAATGTTGTTTCACTATACCTTAACAAAAGTACGCCTCATTTTTATTTCCAGTTTAGACATTTTATTCACGCTCAGGCTTGCCGCGAAGGGTTAACAGTAGATTGTTTTTTGCAGATTTGCAAACTGCAGAGGCGTTTTTTGGAAATGAGTTTTTCTTTGTTATGAAACTGTGCAAAAACAACTGCGAGAGTCCATCTAGTGACATTATATGGCTGTTCTAGAGAAATTCAAAATATAAAACCTATTTGTAAAGCGAAAACTGCAAATAGAAAATAATTGTCTTTTGAGGTTGAAGGCGGATACTGACAAAGTGGTTAATTTATCGTATAGGCGTCACGGTTTCATTTTAGAACTTTTCATGCAAGAAAACATAATAGTGATTTAACCACGGCCATTTTTTAATGGACTTACAATGAACTTACATAACATGAATTACCAGATATACGACTAGTCGCCACGTTATAACGTTATAACACTGACACCTTCCGGATTTATTCAAATTCAGGGGAAGATCAATTTTCTCATTATTTTTACGAAATTTCTAGCTTGAATGCACAATAAAACCGTCGACAAGGGCGAGTTTTGTCTTTTTTTCCTCCGCTCTTTCTGCGTGGTAGCGATTAAAAACTACCTTAATGAAACACCTCATTACGAGCAGGTGGGACAAAATATGACTGACCTAGAATTTATTTGAATTGCTAAATAAACAATAGACCTCATCAGAAGTAAATGTATTTTCGCATTTCGTGGAGTCAAGGCATATATGACTATATTTTTTAACCTTAGATGCAATATCGTTACCAGTTTTTCAGCTGTCTTTTTGTCGCAGATGCACTTTACCGTTCAGAATCTATTGCAGACCTTATCTAAACCTGACATCAATTCTATGCATGAAGTTCAGACAGGTTACCATGGTTAACTTAATTCGTAGGGAGAGTTAAATGACACATGATATCTTGTATACAAGACTCACAATTGACGAAATTTATTCCGTGTATGCCAATTTAAGACAAGATCGAACGAAATGAAAATTTAAAGGGGCAATTCCAAACTGAAATAGCTACACGTGGTCATTTTGGCAGAGAATAATCAAGAAAAATACCAGAGATTTATAACGCCCGTGCAGCGCCAGTATTTGGCTCATTAAATCTCTTGTTTGGTAACGTTCTTGGAAAGAAAGAAAATATTCCCAGTTTAATTTGTGCAAAAAAATGTTGATTTGACTGTGTTGTGTGTAAAATTTCTCCATTTTATGAGTTTTCGTCTCGCCTACGATTTGTTAATCAGGTTGTCTGTGAACTGAATAAGGGTAAGCAGTCCCTCGAAGCTCCGAAAAGGCTTAATGTAGTTTTTGTGTTAACCTTAGGGTGCGGACTTGAAAACAAAGCTTGGTCGGAGCTAATGTTCAAGTTTTGTCTCCACTGCACCACAATGGCCACATATGACCATAGTTTTTGCCTCGGTATTTTACTGAAAAAGACATCATTAGAGTAACAGTTCTCATGGATTAATGTTTGTATATTTCTGGATTATTTTCCTTCCACCAATATTGATCAGTTTAACGCCAATAGCCCTTTTCACGGTTAACTTTGCTCATTTGCATTACAATAAAGTCTAGCAAGTATGCGAGGCAACTAATTCAAGCCTTTTTAGAGCTGGAATTACTGAAAGCGACACTTGCACATAATGCAAAACTGAAAAGCAAACAATTAACCACTTGCTGTTCCACTGTACTGAATCTACCGTTTTTTGGAAAGAATTCACCAGCTGGTGGCTCCTAAAATTTAAACAAGCTATCACGTTGACCGAATGCGTCGTTCTCTATGGATATCATAACAATATCAAAAACAAGCAGGCACTAAATGTCACTCTCCTCCTCGCTAAATATCACATTTTCGCTACCAGTTCATGCGACGGCAAGCTTTCTTTTGACAGCTTTCTTCTCCGCCTCCAAAACCACCTAGAGATTTTAAAACAAAGTTATACAGCCGCAAACAAATCACATCAATTTTTATCTATATACGGCAATCTGTTGTAATCCATTGATTCACTTCTGTTCCAACAAATTCTGCGTCATCTTACTAAAATAGACGTATTTGCTTTAGTTTGTTTTTCTGTTGTTTGTTGTTTTTTTTAGAATTAATATAGTCATTGCAACGTTGTCAGCATTGTTAAAGTAATGTAGTCATCGTAAAGTGGTATGTATTGTAAAAAGTAATGTTTTTTTTTAAACTAAAAACTAAAACAGAGATTTGCAATTAAGTGAGTTTAAGTGTTAATAAATGTCATTGCAAAAAAAAAAAAAAGATGCGAGGCAATTTCGGGCTATTCTCTACTTGCACAAATGCCATAATACACCTCTTTTACCCCCCAAACATTTGCATAGGCATTGTTTTAGATTTCTCTCGGGACATGTTCATGTCCCAGGAGAAATTGCAAACAATGAGTATGCAAAATTTTTGGGGGGTTAAAGAGGTGCATTATGGTATTGTGCAAGTAGTGAATTTTGTAGTTTTAGCCCGAAATTGCCTCGCATCCACGTTGGATTACATTGTAATGCAAATGACTAAAATTAACCGTGAAAAGGGCTATGCTCTTAAGCATTAAGTACTGTAGTAAACCAACAACCAGTGTTCAACCACTGATCCTATATTTTGCAGCGCTGTATTCCTTTTATGAGCACGCGAACCATTACTGGGACTTTAATGATCCAGACAACATAGTGGATAACATAACTTCGAAGCAAGGAAAATCTAAGCGTGACGTGGAAGTCACGCGCTCTCTAACGGGAACAGGACTACGGACGGAAGATTCAAGTCAGATTATTCTCGAGCCCGTGACTGGGCTGAATGTCCCGTAGAACCTTCCAAATGCACCAATGGGTTTACCCTTTCCGTGTTTCTCAAAGTCGTTGGAAATGTCGCTCAGTTTGAAGATAGCAGATTTCTTTTAGGAAATGCTGCACACGAACAAAAGAATGGATTTTTGGTTGGAATTTCTGAAAGAGAATTAAAAATATGGGTTTAAGACCGATGACTACGTCTGTTCGTGCTCCGACCTGCCAGCCATTGCAAATCTGTGGTTTTATTTGGGATTCAGTTGGAAAGATCCTGATCTACCAGATGGTGGCCTTACAGTCTACATAGACGGAAGAAAAGTAGGGTCTAAGTATGTAAGATGCGAGAGGAGAGCAGGAATGAGATCTTCAATCACAGAAATCGAACTGGGGTCACATCGGGACAGCGACACAGCTGTTGAATATGACAACTTAGCAATTTGGTATCAAATTCTAAACAGGATCGTAGCACCTTGGTATTACGTGACAGGTAAAAAGTTCTTTTGATTCTTGAGTGGTCTAAAACGGGTACTCCATATGCATTTAGATAGGTAAAGTCTGCATAGCCGCCAAATTGTCATGCCTTAAGCTGGTCGGTATCTGTTGGACTAAGCGGCAAGAGGTATTTCTCCTCCCCCTGGATGCCCCCTGGATGGGATTCTAGTCTATCGCAGGATTACCCCCAGCGTTAAATTCGTAGGTACCCATTAGCCGTTTACCCCCGAAGGCGAACGACAGTTTTTCCCAAATTGGCAAATAGAGACACTCTGCTGCTGTGCAAAATACCATTTGAAAGCCACTGATCGGCTTACCGTATTTCCTCGAATAAACGCCGCCCTCGAATAAACGCCGCCCTCAAATAAACGCCGCACCTGAGAGCCAAAATATTAATAAACGCCGCCCTCGAATAACGCCGCACCTCTGGATGCGGCGTTTATTCGAATATTTAACAAAAAACTAGTCTACCTAAAAGGTAGTTGAGTTAATGTGCTGCCTTTAAGCAGAGGTAATAAGCCCACTCAAAAAGCGGACATTGAAATTGAGTAAACTGATTATTGAACTGAGTTTTTAGATTTTTTTGGGAGCTCAACAAGTTGTAGTTTTAATACTGTAAAGTTTGATCGGTACAGCCAGACAAAGAACTGCATCTTTTTTCTACTTTTTAAGTAAAGTTACGGTTGATTGTTTAACAAAATAAACATCATTTTAAATAAACGCCGCCCTCGAATAAACGCCGCCCTCGAATAAACGCCGCACGCCAAATCATGAAAAATTTAATAAACCCCGCGGCGTTTATTCGAGGAAATACGGTATTTGAGAACTGACATCCAGCAGTTATGAAGGAGGTAGACATTTTGAGAGAAATTGCTAAAAATGAAAAGTTTTTGACTTCCATTTCTTTCTACGGCCTGCCACGCAGGCTATTTATAGTAGGTATACCCCTAAACTATAGCGTATTTAGCAGCTCTTAGTGCATAGCTTCATGTGAAACAAGTCTTGCATTCCATTTGTATCCCCAAAAAAAGAAACTGAAGACTTGTGGGGTGCAGGTCAACCATGTCTTCAATACTTGGGGTCACAATTTTATGACTTCAATGAGAAGATCTTTACAAGACAATTTTCCTGGCAAACATTCATAGAAATCCATCAAATAGTTCACAAAGTTATGACGTGTGCAGTTAGGGCTCATGGAAAAATGTCAACTTGACTTGTTTAATCGCCACGAAACCATCACATGAAAAGGATCGTTATAACAGAGCCTAAATTGTCTTGACCTGGCAAGGAGGCAGAATTAGTAGCATGCAGTCAAATTATTCAGCATTTGATAAAGGGGCCCAATTTTGAAAGTTTTTTCTCGCTTTTCGGTCCATTTTACTGGGATTTGTTTTATAAAAGTAAAGTTTCCTGTAACAGTAGTTCCTGTAGACGACGTAGGCAAATCACCTCTATTAAAAGGCACTTGGCCATGGTCCAGGTGACATACAAACACTTCATTTATAACTTCCACAAGAGGACTTCTCTCCAAAGTGGACGCCCGTTTTTGCTGCAAGGGTCACACATTACGGGATGTTTGCCTGTAATAGATATTTTATTACTAAATGAAACTCGTACCAAATTTACTTGTAATAAACAGGTAATGATTTTGCAGAAAACAGTCGCATTTCAATTGACGCTCACTTGGACGTGCACTTATCGACCTTACCGTGGAATCCCAATTTAGCAGTAGAAGGATCTCAAGAATACAATGAACTTAGTGGATGTATTTAATAAACCAGGTAGGTTTTGGATTTTGTTTCGGGTGCGTGTTGCTTTACAGTCCAGCTAAACCTACGTTTTGACTTCTGTATGAGCTTAACGACGATCATTGATTTCTTTAACTTTTTTCAGTGCTCTGTTTTCAGTTCATAGTACTATTTCATTGCTCAAGCTACATGTGCTTTCTCTGTTTATTAGATGGGAAAATCTGAAACGACTCTGTCGCATGGCAATGTTTTTGAAGAGTGAAATATCTAGTTTCGGGTAAGCTAAAGTCCTTGTAGTTTCTTGTCGATTTTATGTGTTTTAATATACAACAAGGGCTAAGACGGAAACAGACGGTGAGGCCTAAGTAAGAGTTACTTTAGTGCATGCTTGCTTCTCAAGGAAATGTTCCAAAGAGAGGTATGTTCCGTTTATGCTACGATCGAATGTTTATGGAAATGCATTTTCCTTTTCTTGTGCTACGTAGTTTTTACTAGCGGTATTTTGGGGCACTGATAATCAAAAACAAATCAAACACTTCAAACTATATGCAGATTAGTTACAGCTTGGCCAGTCAGCATTTGCATCGTTAAACGTTTGAGCGGTTTTCACCACCGTTTGAATGTTGAAAGCAATTCGCATGTGGGTCACTATCAGTGCTATGTGATAGGTCAGACTCTCACCTCTCTCTTGCATCCAATCAGAAGTAAAACCAAAACCAATAGTGACTCGTTGACAAAACGTTTTCCCCGTGCTTTGCACGCTTAACAAACAACAACAACAACAACAACAACAACAACAACAACAACAACAACAACAACAACAACGAACTGGATTTACTCAAACATTTACATTTTCCAGTACAAAGAATATATATGTATAAAGAGATGGACAGAAATAATGTATATTTGAGTCTGGAAACTGAGGTAGTCTAGCCTGTGTACAGCCGCCCCTCACCAAAAATGAATTAGTCTCCAGTTATTTTAAGGGTTTCACGAATATATAGAATTCCTGGTTCTGCTCAACGTATTTGCTTCGAGTTTTGATTGGCTCACTGTGTTCCTTGTGTTAGCCAGAGTCGATTCTTTAGTTTTGGTTTTTATAACTACCCTGCCCTTAAGACTAATAGTATTAACCGCGCTTTTTTTTGAACTAAAGGAACCGCTTGGTCAATCATTGTATTACTAGTTTAAGAACTCTAAAAAGGACAGTCCCGAATTTTATTACTCATAGGTGGCCGTTTTGGCAGCCTGTCATTGTATTACAATTCTCTTTGCAGAGAGCGCAATAGCGTGACGACCTGCTCAAATGTACCTCAGACTCTACAGAAGCTCTTGGGAAACACTATTGCAGTTACAGGAAGCTTTCGAAAATGGAACTTTGTTGAAATCCCGTATTGAAATTCTCGACTGCTCAGCCAATGATGATGGTAAGTTTCTATAAAAGATCTGATCTTTCTTAGGTAATCGAGCTCTGAGTAAAATCATGTTATCGCTTGTTGTCAGTCCCCTTTGTAAGTCACCTCCATGATAATTTGGTTTTTTTGGTTTAGAATAACCTCGCTCGTATGCCTCCAATATGGAAATAACTTATGAGTTTTGAGCAACATTGGGTAGAAGTTATATTGTATGCGCACCCGTGCATGGCCATATACCTTAATCTACGCAGAAGCAAACTTAAAAGGCCATTAAGAATTGCCATCCTTTCGGGGTTTTTGTTATTCTTTATATCCTCTTAATATCCTTTGGCATTAAGTTCCATAATTTCGGTGCGGTAGACGAACAGCCCTGCCACCATAATTCAGTTTTAATTGTTTGAGAACAAAGAGTACTTCCTGTTTTTTGTTGGTAATTCGTCCTCGGTAACCTTCCCTTATTCAAATATAAGCCTTCCTGTAAAAAAGCAAATTTCCCGCACACACACACCAGGGGAGTGAGAATCCTCCGACAAGAAGCTTACCAAATAGTCTTTCGAGTTGAACGAACATAACTAACATAACCTTAGAGCTTGTTACTGAAATCTACACAGCATTTGTCTGTCTTACAGTTAACTGCTATTGAACCCAATTTGTCACAAGCGTGGCCGAGTGGTTTAGGGCGCTGGTGTTGTGATCTGGAGGTCCGAGGTCCAAGCCCTCCACCCTGCCACTAACGGAATTGATTTTCGGTAGTCCCGAGTTCAAATCCTCGGGTCAAGCTTTGTCTGCCTCATGCCAGCTGGGATTTTTAACTATGCTACATTTATTTAAAATACTTGTTACGTTTCCTTTGTTTCAGTGGCATGCCTGCAAACTAGCTAAGCTCAGCACTTGTCTAAAAAAGTGCATGACCACTATACATAAGATTTACAAGCGTGTTTTCCGTGTTTGCAGAATTCTGCCATGTACCCACCATTGATGCAGCAACTAGCGAGCCTCACAGACTTCTATTAAGAGTCACCCACCTTGACAGAGAAGACACCGGTATTTTATTCGCTTACAAGGTCATCTATCGCCAACTCGGGAGCCCTTCATGGGACGTTAAGAGTATTCGGAAAAGTTTGTTTTCATCTAGAGTTTCTCTCTTGATCAGTTTCCTTAAACCGTACAGAAATTATACCTTTCGAGTATTCCCTTACAGTCTTCTCGGGGACAGACTTGGAAGCAAGCTCAAAATGTTTCAAACCTCAGAGAAAGGTGAGCAAGGAGTTTTTTCAAATTAATTCTTCTTCAGTGGCGATGTGCATCGTCTTGGTCACTCTATATTTAGAATTTAATCTCCTTTATACAGAACTTCTAAGAATTCAATCTTTCTTCACAGGACTTCCATGTTCTCATTTTTATAGTTATCATGAATTTAAATTTTCCGGTACAATTCGGCGGTGCAAAATTCGAATCTTCAGTTGGGCCCCGGAGAAATTGTAAACGGAGTGTTCACTCTGAATTTCCGTCCGCACTTAACCGTAGAAATCTGAAAACACAACAATCACCGGTCATTTTGGTTTTGTGCTTAAATAAAACGCGGGCAGGTAAATCACATGATTATCTTGATGTCATCGTTTACGAAACGTTACGTTTTCAAAATGTTTTCCGTCCAAGCTGGAACGAAAGGAGGCATTTTCAAATTCCTCCGATTTGAAGAGCGTTTCGTGACGAATTAGTGTCGACGGTAGGCCTAGCCGTAGCAATAAAGCTTCGTTTTCAAATTTCTCCGGCGTGGTATAGACGGGTCCATCGGGACGATACATATCATTACAAATTAAAACAGCAACCAACATTTCGTTTCAGTTTTTGTTCAGTCTTCAACGTTTGACCAGTCTTCAATGCTCATTCCAATTAATACCAGCAACAAAAAAATCTGTCAGCCTTCACCAATGATTTGGAAACGCATCTGTATTACTAAGCTAGTACCTACCCCATGACAATCGTAAAGATTGAGGCCAAATGAATGTGACTTTCTTAAGGACAACACTAATAGAGTATTAAGTGAAGTTCTTCCTTTTTTATAAGCTAGACAAGATCCATCTAGACTCAAGTCCTTCTTTCTCTCCGACTTGATTACTAGTATTTTTAGTTAAGGCCCGTGTGTAAATGATTATAAATGATTATTAATACTTAAGGCCTTTATGTAAATGGTTTTAATTATCTTAGCATTTTCTTTTTAGTACTTAAAGCTCTTGTCAGTGTCCCCTATCAGTCCGCTAGGACTTAATTCTTTTGACCCTGAAACAAAGGTTCTTATCTTATCTTATCGTTATAGCAAGGAACGTCCAGTCTTTCTACTGGTTTTACCACTGGAAATCTTACGTTGACTTTATTGAAAAACGCCGGTGAAAAAGACCCATGCAAAGAAGACGATGCTGAGAATATCGTTTATGGCCCAGAATTCGTAATATGCATGATGAAAGAGAGTTCAAAGAAAGTGTTGTTCGTCATTTGTTAGTTAAGGGAAATAAGAACGTATTTCAGTGCGACGTATGGGAAGTCACGTGCACAGAGACCGACCGAGAAGTCTGAGTTGTCACAGCAGGTACTGAAAAGCGGTCACTGAAAAGAAAGAACACACCCTTGAAAAATCTGCAATTGCATGTGTAGTAACGTTTCTATATATATAGTTACTTAGCTATACAACTTCGCCCCTTGTTATCTGTACAGTTAGAGTATGTTATCGTCACTTATTACCATCCACTATTGCGATTTTTCCTTAACTTTTCAACAGAGCCGAGTGCTGCACCAAACATAACGAAACTTCTCAACACCAGTTCGACCAGTCTGCTTGTGACTTGGCTCCACAATATTCCACCTGAACACTACAATGGTATTTTTCTTGGTTATCGAGTAAGATGGACAGAGGAACCACATACGAGTGATTTAGGATCCATGGAGTTTGGAACTGACGTACACAGCTACAATATAACAAACTTGAAAAGATGTCAGTCTTACAGAGTTTACGTGGCTGGACGCTCCCATGGTGGAGTTGGAGTTGAAAATTACGAAGAAGCCACGACAGATGAAGATGGTAGGCAAATATGTAAAATTTAAGGAGCTACTTCACGGTTTGTGCATCTTCAAAACTTTACTCCAAAGTTTTCAAGTTCGTCTTTTGTAAGCCTTTTCAATCTATCATGAACGTGACTTTCGAAGTATATATGGTCTAGTTCTGTTACGTATTACTATCACTGAAGCTCTAATAAAGACTGTGTTACATTAGTTATGCGAACACAAGAGTGAACACAAGAGTAATAGGGATGCCCTGCGCGACGCATGCCCGCGAGCGGAGCACCATACATTAGAATATTTGGAAACCCATCGAAAAAAATTGGTTCTCACGTGATTGTCCGTACGTCCGTTTTAAAGTTGACTACTGACCAGGGAAGGTTTAAGATCGACCGCGGTTTCAAGCCAGGTTTACTTGTATAAAACTGCTTCTTACCGCTTCTGTTTTGTGTAGTTAAGCTTTTTCAAACTCAAAACGGAAGACCAAACAATATAAAAAGAAAACCTTACCACAACGTTACAAACCTCAGATCAAAATTCGCGCTTAGCGTGGTTAAACTAAATCGGGCCTTGAACAACCCTGCCCAAAAGCTTCACGTTTAAGCTTGGTTTAATCTATATATTATCAGAGTGACCTAAACACCCTTAGCAGAGCTCTTGGTCATCATCGAAGTTTCGACCCTGAAGAAGACTGCTTTGCCGAATGAACAGTTTTAGTTTCAAAACAATATCGTGTTACGAAACTTCATCGTGTGTCAACTCTACCAACAGAGCAATCATTTAACATTATTACGGAGAGGGCAAGATGATTTTATTTAACTCAGCTCAGTTTCAAAAGATATATAGGTTAGGTTTACATAGGCAACTAAACACAGTGCAGCTAAGGAATAAAAGAAAAAAATGTAACAATAAAATAGGGAGCGAGTTGGGATCATCCAAATAGCAAAAGCTAATCTACTGGATGACTCCTACTATAAAATACAGTTACAGACAGAATTAAGAATAGATTATTTTTTATAAAAAACATTTCTTCATCCACTAAGGTAGATAATTAAATGGAAGCTTTCTCCTCAAAGGTGAAAAACCCAAGAAAATTGTTTGAAGTAGCTGTGCTTTCTCCGCTTTTAGTTCCTACAAAAGGCCCTACAAATCTGACTGTCTATGCCATTAACAGTTCGAGCTTACGAGCAGAATGGGACGTGGTGCCGTTGTGCTGCAGATATGGAATTATAAGAGGGTACCAAGTTCTCCTTCTAGACCACGGCAGTAGAGAAATAATAACGAACGTGAAAGTTAGTAAGACTATACTCTCGTTTGAATTTCACGGCTTGCTGACTTTTTATGCTTATGACGTATCAGTGGCTGCCTTCACTATAAAAGGAAGTGGTGCTGTTTCCGAAAATGGAACTGTCACGGATGAAGCAGGTTTGTCAATATGCCTTTGCAATTTGATTGCGTGGCCTCTGATCCTTAAACGATGAGCTCAACATTTAACAATGCCAGAAAGGAAAAGGGCGTGTTTCCTTGCTTCAAAGCCTTGAGGCTTGATGGATATAAATACTGTTTGAAACTCGTGCACTAAACGTCAGTAACCACAAATGTGGCGCTCTTGAAATGTTGTACTGTTTCTTTTCCTAAAAGTTAACAATTTTGGGAATGGTAAACTACTCCCCCGGCCTCTGGCAAATAATCTCTAAAGTTGGAATTTAGAGCTCCTTCCGATGACAAATCTCGTTTCACTCTCATAACATTAATTTTTGTAAGCTCCAAGAGTGGTGATCATGTGTATTGTATCTCGTTGGAGTATACTTAGAGACTTGAGATGTCTATTTGGCGGCCATAAGTGTTTTCCCTTTTTTTGTATTGTCACGTGTATAGAGTTTCATTATGTGGTCCCTAGTATGTATTTTGTTAAATTGTTTTTCGTCACAGCACCTGCCAACCCTCCTAGTGTCTCAGGGCAGTCTCGCGATTCCAGCTCTATTTCTGTCCAGTGGACATTTGATAACTCCACCAGAAATGTGTTAGGCGTTCTGCGAGGATTTCACATTTACTACATTAGGCAGGACGGTAGAAGCTTTCCTTTGGTTACAACAGGCGCCGATGAATCGTCGGTAACGCTGATTGGTCTCAGACCATACACGAGGTATAATGTGACAGTGGGAGCCTATACAGCGGCAGGGGAAACGAATAGCAGTAGTGTTGTCGTCCGCACTCAACAAGATGGTAAGGCAAAATTTCAAATAATTTAATTCAGAAATAAACTTTACCCAAGCAAATTTGGTTTCGAAGTGAACGTTCGGTATTCGCAGATGACTTGCTCCCAGTCATCTCTCAAGAGTTCCACTGGAAAAACATCTAGGGAAACGACAGTGCGAGCGTTAGGAATGATCATCCGTGTTCAAGAGTTCAAGAGGAGTCATCCCGAGTCACCCTCCACTATTAGGGAGTTTTAGCAATATCGACGGCGACGGCGTGGACGACGCCTTGTAAAAAATGAATTTATTTTTTACCTTTGGATGTCGCAACTTTGTAAATCTTTTCAGTACGCCTATCGGTCTAAGAACTTGCTCAGGTTAAACATGCACTGACAGCGTTCAGTTCCAAAAGAAAATACGAAATATTAGCCATTGCGGCTCGCGTTTTCCAAAATACGTAGAACTTGGTCATTTCACGTTGTTGTTTCGCAGAGTACGGCAAAGAAATGTACAAAGATTCAAAACGCACGTGCATAGCTATTGTTTTGCTCATTAAATCTTTTGTTTGGTGACGCTCTCGTCGCCGTCGCCGTCGTCCTTTGCTAAAACTCCCTATTGTCTAGGAGGGGGCGAGACACGACTAGGGGCGAGACAGCGTCAGTAGGAACTATATTGAGATTTTTTGGGATATCCCACGTGCAGACGTCTTACTATCTCATTTCAGGTTGAAAAATGTATACTTTGCATAAACTATATCATACAACTCGTATTGATAGCCTGTCGGAGTAGACTTCTCACACTGAACGCTTATTGTCAAGCAATGAGAACGCGGTCCTTGAATTCTGGGGAAACAGCTAGATACTAGAGGACGATTGGTGACCGCGCTTCACGAACGTCTCTTTTTCGGCTTAAAATGACATAGTTGACGTTTGTACGCAGGCTAGCTTTTAGGTTTTTTGAAATTTTGTGATGTCAAAGTGTAAATTCCATCTCTTTATGTTTGCGGGTTTTTGGTTTCAATCATTACTATGATCATTAAGTTCCAGGAGCTCCACCAGATAATGTGTTAGCATACAATATCAGTTCCACTGAGATCAAAGTTTACTGGGGATCCATTCCAGTCTACTTACAGAACGGAATCATTCTGGGATATCATGTGATTGTAATGCTGAACTCAAGTGTGAAACGTAATCTTGCCGCTTCAGTAGACATACGAGAAATGGTTGTCTCGGACCTACAGGAAAGTACAACTTACCAAGTTTCTATATCAGGATTTACTGTAAAAGGACGTGGAGTGCATAGTAACCCTGTCAATGTCACTACTGACAAGGATAGGGGAACAGAAACGATCGCATGTAACGCAAACCCATCATCCGGAGTAGCTGTTGAAACATCCTTCACTCTTTCTTGCGCCAACGATCACGATCTAAACGCGCTGCTTCTTTACGACTTTACGCTTCTGTTAGCAGAAGGACTAACTACGATTTTGTGGTACGGATACTCCTCTAACCTAGAAGTTGTGTTGCCACCGGGTGATCCTTTGAAAAATAACTCTCTGACAACCCACGTCAGTGCAACGAGCCCTACTGGTTCTAAGGAAAACACTTCGTTAGACGTCTAGGTTTGTGATGTTTAGGGTACTATCTACAATGGGAAAGCATACATACATAGAAATGTTGAGTAATGAGTAATGAGAAGGATACTTGCAAATACGGACCTGATTTGTGGTAAACTCTAGACTGCTCTGCCATTGGAGCTTTTTCTGACGGCCATTGGAGCCCACAGAGGCTTTTTAACGCCTAGTAGAGCTTCTAAAATTTCTTTAATAGAGCGCTGCCCCCTGATCGTTATCCCTACGGCCTTTGGTGCTTTTATTAACGAAGTGCTGTAATAAAGGCAAGGTGAAGTTCATAACTCACTCCACCTTAGAACACAGTAGAAGGTGCCCCCCTCTCTCTGAATTAACTACGCATGAATTAGACTAGAGCTGCTTTACTTTGACTTGCAGGTTTTCCCTTGGCCTTTAAGAAGTACTCAAGAGGCGTCCGTTGAAATACTTCGTCTTTTGGAAGGTCCTTTTTCGGCGCAAATTAACAGAGGAGATCTGAAACGAGCCACTCAGTTAGCTATTGGTGTATTGCGATCCTTGGAACTACAGCAGAGCCCGATTGTTAGCAAACAGGATACAAGCCAGGTGGGAGCCACTTCTAAACACGTTTCTTCCTTTTTTTTGTCTTTGCCAACCCTTTTTGCAAATTTTGACAAAATGCACTTACACAAGAAATCAGTCATTTACTTGTACTGAATGCAAAGCCTCATAACTTCAAGTTGTGATCTTTTTTTTTCAGATTAAGCAGGTGATTATAACGAAACTACGCGAAGTTGAAATCCATGACCTGGCAGAACTTGTCCAGATTTCTTCTGTGATATCGCTCGCGATGGACGATTCAACAGACTTGAATCAGGACGTTATGGTTAGTCAGTTAATCAATCTGTCAATCAATCAATCAATCAATCAATCAATCAATCAACCAATCAATCAATCAATCATTCAACACAATCAGTCAATCAATTTCTTATTGTCGATGCCTGAGATGAAGTTGACCTCAAAAGGCCAACCAAACTCTGCTTTTATGTAAATTGTCTGATTTACGGTGTGCCTTACGTGGATCATCTTCTCTAAGACGAATTGCGGTAGCCTAAGTGAACTCAATATACTGAAACTTGACTGTGGAATATAATACCGCATGCTACGTTCTGCCTTTGGACAGCATTCAATACCTCACATTTGATGAGCCTGATTCGTTGAATCTATCTTCAAAGTTAGTCGGTATAGTATCACCTTCAAACCGCCAACGGTTTTCGGCTTATTTTAAAGGAAACTTGTCAACTTTTGAAGTTGATTTCCGTTTGTTTTTGGCAGAAATCTATCAAAGAGATGCTGCAGGACATGACAGATTTGTTGGTCAATGTTACCTCGAGGAGAGATGTTATGGCGTTGCTGTATCTTGAGACAGCCGAGACTAATCTTATTTATGCCCTGGGTAAATACATTCAGGCATCCTCACGTAGAAGTCGAGCAAATACGACTGTAAGTGATAGTTTATTTTCAGAAAGGTTCACAAAGCGGCATTTGATAGCTTGGTGAGACAATAACATACAAGAGTTCCAGCTTACTTAACTTTGACTTCTTTGTTCAATACTTATGGGAAACTTTTTTCGCTGCAGGCTCTCATTATTGACACGGTCACCGCCTTAAAGCTTCTTCGAAGAGTAATGAGGACCGTGGCAGAGAAGAAATTGATCGGCGATGAAGCTACTGTTATTCATACTGAAGTCATTGAAATATTGGTTGCGAGACTACATCCTGATGGAGTACCTGGAACCAGGCTGACTCTGGAAACTGGGTCCGTTCAGTTGCCCGACTCGGGCGATGTCTCACAGGTTTTGTCGGGAGTTGGCAACTTCGTTGACGTAGAGGTATTTTTATCGAAGTTGGAAGTCGCACCTTGAGATGCTTCATCCAATCCAGAATCAACTCATATATATACAAAGATAATTGAATTGAGTGGAACGCAAAAATTGCAAGACACGAAGCTAAATTGCCACTTTATCACATCCATTTTGATTTCGTACAGTTAAATGTCTTTAATCGGCAACTGAAATGCACGATTTTGGTCAGTACCAATATGTTGTTGATATAGTAACCAGTGTGTTAAAAAAGACCAATAGATATCTCTATCTCAATTTGATTGACTACCTTAAACAAACCTTGAAATCTGTTGGTTGTTTTGTTTACGTTCCACTCTCATTGGTCGGCTGAAATCGGTAATGACTGCTGTCTAGATTCTCCGATCTACGTCCGATCTAAACTGGCCAGCTATTGCATTTGCCACGATGAATTTATAAGCAAAATATACTAAAACATTTGGCTGTTTCTGCTGGAAATGCTAAATGGAATAGCCAAAAGACACGACGAGAAGAGAAGTAAATAAAACAAGCAAACTTCTCGAATTTCAAGTTTAGCTCAGGCAATCAAAATACCGGCCAAAGACGAAATCGAGATTACAAGTTTTCGCTTGCCAGAAGTCAAAAGTGCTCAGTACAAGACTTAGAGTGACTTGAACACGTGAAAAGAGATCAAAGGAATTAAATGCATAAAACCATCCGTATTCAGTACTTTTAAAAGATTTGTAAAGATTCTCCCAAACAGACTCCCTCTGGGTCAAGTACGAACTTACTATTAATTGATCAACCTAAATGTAAAAACTTAGGTTTGTCTCAATGGCAATATTGTCCTTCCACTTCAGGTCATTTCGTCGCTTGTAAACTTTTATCACTGGGATTCCAGTGCAAATTCATCACATCACGTGTTCTTGAGATTGACTTGAGAGGGGAGTCAGGCGAAGTTCTTAAAGTGCAAAACCTTACATCGGACATACAGTTAGAAATCCAGTTCAATGAAGAAGCGCCTGGAACTGACTCCGACCCTGCCAAGACAGTATCTTTCGTGAAGCCGGGGCCGATGCAGTACCACAGATTAGAAGTGACCGACGTACAGGCTTCTTATCAGATAACAATAACAACGAGGGATAGTTTAAACGTTTTTGTGAAATTTGGAGCAAGCCATCAGTAGAAGATCATGACAGAAAATACACTATCCCAGACTTTTCTTCATGCACAAGAAGCAACGGTACTGATGAAGAGGACGAATACAACTGCACCCGTCATCCACACCAGCTATTCTTGGCAAGGGATTTTCTCAAAAGAACTGGCTTGTATTACTTAGGGATCCTATACTTGAGAAACATTTCTGCCGACAACTATCCTTTGCGTAAGAGGAGGTCTTGTTTTAGTACTACCAGAGCGAAACGATCCTGCGTCGAGATAAGAACCCCTCCACTTCCTTTAGGAGTATACAAAGAGAGCATCATCCCACCTTATGATCCGCGTGTGGACATAAACTATACAATTGAAACGGATGAACTCAGCTGTCGATTTTGGTCTCATGATGAGGGGAAATGGATAACAGAAGGCTGCAAGGTACAGATGTTATTTTCTTCACTAGAAAGTGACTCTTTCGGAATAATCTGGCCCTCAATGTAACAATTTAGCAAAGAAAAACGTTAAGCTTTCAAAAATGTAAGGTGATTATTAACCTTTTGATTACAATCCCACGATCGGGGTCATCGAGCTCGTTTAATTTTGAGTCATAAGCGCTTAAAGGCTTAAGCTAAAATTAAGAGTTTATTAACAAGTTGTAATGTTGCTATGATAATATCTATAACAAAATTCTTGATCATGATTGGTTCTACGCGAGCCTATTTGTCACGAGATCGGCGCGCGAGCACGTGGTTGTCCAACTACAGGGATCCGATTTGAACTTTTTGTAATTAGATACTCACGTGATTCGTACGTAAATTACGCGCGTTTTCATGGCTTCCCTCGCAATGTTTCGTTCTATTTTCAAAACTTAGGAAAAGCGCTGCAGACTTTTTTGCTGAAAAGAAATTCTATAAGAAATTTTTAATTCCCAAAGTTGTTATAGATATGATTAATTAGTGATTGGACCTCGTGTCGTACAATTCAGGCAGTAATCGTGCTCGTAATTTCAAATCAGCCTCCCTCTTCGCGCTTCTGTATTGTATTCCACTCGGTCCAATTACTATTACATATCAAAAAATGGTTACAGCTTGTTTTCCAGCGAGTCAGCATTATTGCAATGCCATTGTTGTAAAATTATATGACAAATTATGTGATGGAAAAAGCAGGAAGTTATTGTCAGCCACTTTAAGCAGCTGTGAAATGGAAACCGAAAAGAATCCACTCTACCAAAACAGCTCTCAAGCCAAAAGGGACCAGGTCCCTGTGGGTTCAATGCTTCATACCCTGCCATGTGAACGTTTTACGCCGAGACAAGCTGCTCTATTTTATTACAAAATGGAGGTAAGGAATTAAATATATGACATGCCGACATATGAGCCAAGGAACTACATATGTATATTTGAACTGGGGTGAAATCTTAACAGGTCAGCATAGACAGTTATAAACAGTTATACTCAAGTTTTTTGTTACAGGTTGGTCCTCAATCTACCAAACGTCGTCTTCTTTGTCTGTGTAACCATCTGACATCGTTTGGTGGGGGACTTCTGGTAGCACCGAATCCCATTGATATGGACACTGTTTTCAAAGAGCTCAGTCGCCTTGATGAGACTGGTAATTTTGGCGTTCTTCTGACAATCATCTTCGTCTTTTTGTTCTACATTATTGCTATCGTCCTCGCCAAGAGAGCAGACAGGAGAGATCAAGCCAAGGTAACGAAAAGCTTTAAAATATTAAAAAAAACTACTCTTTGTCTAGTTCAAATACTATACTTGGATCATTAAGGGCTCAGACAACTTCACTCGATGTACATATATTTTCTTTATCAGCAAATGTTGAATTAGCGGGTTCGCTTTCATCTATTTACTCAAAACGTGTGGCTCTTACACGTTTCCTAAAAGGATAATCCACAAATAGACGTTGATCATGTATGGAAGACCCTTAAATACCTCCGTGTCTTTTTTTTTGTTTTGACTAGCTTGGTCCCAAAGTTATACTGGGCGAAAAGAACATAATTTCTCATCAGTATGAGGTTACAATCAGTACTGGTGTGTGGCCAGACAGTGGAACCACAGCCAAGGTTACCATGGTGTTTTATGGCAGTTCTGGTGACAGTGGACCAATCACAGTGTGTCGGGACCTTGATCCTCCACGAGTTCTCCTTTCCCGCGGCAGTGTTGAAAAGTACGTTATTTCTCTCTCAGCATCCCTTGGAACGTTACACCACGCTTACATCTGGCATGACAACTCTGGAAAAAGTCCCTCTTGGTTTTTAGACTATGTTGTAGTTAGGAACAAAGACAATGGTGACGAGTGGAAATTTGGTTGTAATAAGTGGTTTTGTCCAGAGAGAGACGATGGAAAAATTGTTAGAAAACTATTAGTGAAAAGAACAAATTCCCTTCCTAATTTCCAAGAAGCTTTTAGATTAAAATTGTCTGGGACTCTTTATGAAAGTCATTTATGGATGTCATCAGTTACCAAACGTCCGGGAAGCTCTTTTACCCGTGCACAACGAGTCACGTGTTGTTTGTGCGTTGTACTCACGGCTATGCTGGCAAATGCAATGTTTTTCAACTTGGGCGGTGAGACTACTGCGAGTACCATCAAAATTGGACCATTAAAGGTTTCGATGAGACAAATCATAATAACGTTGCAGAGCTGTTTGATTATAGCTCCAATCAATTTTCTCATTGTTGAAATCTTCAAAAACGCACAGCCAACTGTCGGCAAGTGTTGTGGCAAGATTTATAGAGTAACAGAAGAACAGGGTTCAGATGATGATGACAAACACTTACACCACGTTATTGTCTACGTTGCTTGGTTTCTTTGTTTCGCCACCGCCATTACCTCTGCCACAGTTGTGTTCTTCTATAGCCTGATGTGGGGTAAAGAGACAGCTGATGAATGGCTTTCATCAATCGTTATGTCATTAACAATGGACATCCTTGCCATTCAACCTGTACGTCTTGTTATATTAGCAGCTATGGCTGCCATTGTTATAACAAAAGCAAAACAGACAAAAGAAAGACTCTCATCAAAAAAGAGGTATACCCATACTTTGTTACGTGTTTATTCTTACACACGTCGACGTAATCTTGGGAAAGACAAAGAATATTTCAGGCGAGATAAAAAGATACTAATTTTTCGTTACTGAAACTCAAAAACATCCAAGTTTTAATGTTGAGTATTTGAGTTTGCAAGAAATATGTACATAGAAAATTGTTAATTCCTTTCAGTGTCAAAGAAACAACTGGCTACAAAGCTATCAAAATTCAGACTCCAGAAGGTTTGTACTAACTGAGCTGACCTAATGTTTTTGATGTTTTGTTCAGAATGCATCTGAAAGCAAGCATTCTAATTAAACAAAGAACATTTAATAAACCTTCAACGAAATAGTGAGCATTGTAGCTTAGTCTGTTGCTCATTCATACAAGTCAACAGAATTTCATAGCTGCGTCTTTCTTTTCTTTCTTATGTAATCCCCTTTTTGCACGTAGTGGAGAGCAGAAACGAATGTGCGAAGATAAAGTGAAAAGATTGAAATCTAGATGGCAACTTGAATTACCACTCACATGATATCTCACATAATACAACGTTTATTGTGGCTTAAATGGCCAATTCCCACTTTCAGACCCTCCTGCAGGAAAACATAGTAGTTGTATTCATCAAAATAAAATACACAGCCCTAGATGATGAATACAACTACCAGGATTTCCTGCCGGCACATCTCATAGATGGAATTGGACATTGCGGTACACAACCTTGTAGGTAAGAACAGATTATGTCTTAGGGATTCATGGTCCTACTGTGCCACTGTTCTAATCAATCATTTTCAATTTTCTTGAAGGTTTACAGGAAGAGAAGAACAGTCTTGTGAGGATGAAGAACCACCGGAAATGTATAACGGAGCTTTACCGGATGCTTTGCAGTTGGAATGGTACAAAAAGTACAAAGACAAGGAGACTAGAACCTTGTTAGCATTCAAGTCCTTAACGTTCTTTACATTATTTATGTTGGTGTTGGGAATCGTTTGCTATGGCAGTCGCGATTATCATCATTACCTGATAGTTGAACAAGTAAGGGCCATTTTCCCACGGGCTGAACAGGTAAGTACATTTTAATCGCAGTGTACACGGGACCTCTTTTCAATAACTTAAATGTCTTGTGCTTTCATTGGCCAACGACGATAAATTTTGTACTAATTGCATTTTAGACTGAGAGGTTTTTACCCGGCAAATCTCATCCGCTCCAGATAACTGTTACATTGCTCCGAACGAAAATATACACAAAAAAAGAGACGAGTAGCATGACCTTCCGCCGTTGAGAGCTTCTTTACCATTTTAAAGGAGCTTTGCCAATGGATGCTTAAATGTTTCATACTTACTAAATACAGGCTTTGTCAATCTTCCCTACTCCAAACCACTAAGTTATTAATCCATATCTTTCAATCATCCAATCATTATCTCTTTGGTGTTTTGATTTTAGTATCAAGTCCACTTTCACATCTTTTTCAATTCTTTCACATCTTTTTCAATTCGTGTCATTGATGTTCAAAGTTTTGTACTCATAACTGCAAAGTCACTGATGGCTGCCTATTTTTAACTTTGTTCAATTTTTTTTACATATTTTCAGGTGGGAGACACCCAAGGATTCTGGATTTGGATGGCCAACATTTTTGCTCCTGGCATCTATGCGACAAGCTGGTACAACGGTGACGACCAAAACAACACAGCGTATATTAGTGACAAAGTTTCCATTTTGGTTGGCATCCCACGGATCAGACAGTTGAGAATACGACAAGGGGAGTGTAGTGTTAAGAGGTTGTTTTTTTGGCGTAAC
Organism: Platygyra sinensis; assembly: GCA_019787425.1. Taxonomy (NCBI): domain Eukaryota; kingdom Metazoa; phylum Cnidaria; class Anthozoa; order Scleractinia; family Merulinidae; genus Platygyra; species Platygyra sinensis. The sequence goes on along the minus strand of JAHPZR010040295.1, from coordinate 56,017 downwards.
AAACCATGCAAAAAAAGAGATGACAAACATAACGACGCCATTAATTAAATATATTTTTAAGTGAAAAAAAAATCGAAGTTTACCTTTTCTCGCAGAAATTTTACAAACATTTGTGTAGCTGTCTCCGCTATATGTTGTTAACTTGTAACAACCACAAGCCTTGAAACGATTTCATATTTTCCCCATCCTTACTGCTTAAATTCTCGTCTAATCTTGGCCCTGAAGTTCAGAATAGTAGCAGTGTACTTAACTGATACGAATGCTGAAAAGATGTGACAGCCACCTCAGTATGTTTTCATTTTGAACTTTTTGATTTTGATTAATTTGATCATTTGGTCATTCCTGGACAATTCGTTGTAGTTACAAATTAGATAAGGTGTTTTCTTTTGACCAACAGCTTCCTGTCCCTGGAGATTTGTGGAACGGTACAACGTGACTGAGGAGTGCTACCCGTACTACTCCATGAGTTGTGAGGACAAGACACCTGTCTACCTTCCGAAATGGAAACAACCACCATATGATGCTTCCCCTTTCTTGATCGATAAGTTATGCCCAAAGCCCTGGCGTTATCAGTCGTCTAATGACATGGGTAACTTACCAAGGTCAAGTCCTCGAGCAACATATGGAGGTGGGGGTTATGTGGCTGATCTTGGCTACGATCTGCAGACAGCAAGAAGCGTTATGGAAGCTTTAAGTGAAAACAACTGGATCGATCGGCGAACTCGAGCCTTAATTGTGGAATTCAGTATTTTTAATAGTAACATGAATATCCTGGTGATAGCAAACTATTTCTTTGAGTTTCTTCCTACTGGTGGTGTTTACACTAATATAAGAATAGAAATGCCGCACTTGCATGGTTCAGAAACAAGTTTAGTTCAGCTTATTCTGTTTTGTCGCCTGCTTGTCATTGTCATGATGGTCGCTTACTTTGTCAATGAACTTGTTAAAATGTGCTGTCAAAAGGGATCGTATTTCAAAAATGCTTGGAACTGGATCGCCCTTGTCCTTATTATTACATCTGTGACAGCTGTGGTCTTGCACATTGTCCAAGAGAAGACAACCAGCGATTCCGTAAAGGAACTAAACAAGAATCTTTATGCAAATATCAGCTTCCACAAAGCTTTGAGCTTGTTAGACATGGAGACCACCTTTCTCTCAGTTGTTATCTTCCTGGCGACACTCAAGTTTTTGAACCTTCTGCGCTTCAGCAGGCAGATAATATTTCTCTCTATAACTGTTCGGTTAGCTGCAAAATACTTGGCCTCTTTCTCAGTAGTGTTCGTTGTTATATTTTGCTCTTTTGCCATGTCAGGAATGCTGGCATTCGGGGCTCTCGTAGAGTCATATTCCAGCTTTCTTCGAGTTTGTGTCTCCCAGTTTGAGTTTCTACTTGGCAAAGCTGTCCCCAATTTTCAAATGGCAAAAGTGGACCCTCTTTTAGCCTTCTTGTTTTCAAGCTTTTACATTTGTTCCATGACTCTCTTCTTCCTGAATCTATTCATCGCAATTTTAAACTATGCTCTGGGGGAAGTCAAGGACAATCTAGATGCTGTGACAGACGAGCTCGGCTTGGCCAATTTTATGACCCTCTATTTAACCCAAGGCATTTCAAACATATTTGGCAGGAAAAAAGGCAAGAACTCTAAACTCTATTGTGAGAATAGATCCTTTGAGGACGACTGCACTTACGTAGAGAATCGTCTCGATGAGATCACCCGTAGAATGACCATTATGGCTGAAGGCACTCTAACAGACGCTTATGCTGGTTCGATAAAACCGAAGATACAGGAACCACAACCAGGCCTCTGCAAGAAGCAAACAGAGAACACCAATGTTATCTGGGACTTTGAGGAAACGTTGAGCTCTGATGAGGGATCCTCTAAAAGCGGTTCTGAAAGAGACGTTGTTGTGGAGGATGACTCAAATCCTTCGCGTTCTATGGCACTATTTACAATTGTGGAAATGGAAGAAACAGACGAGGAAAGAAACGAAACCACTTTACGCTCCGAAATCAATTTGATCTCTGATGATCAAAAGAGCTGGCTGTAAAAGCTTTAAAAGCTTTTAAAGACAACAGAACTGTCTACAGACCAGCGAGTCAACAAAAATACTTAGTGTTTCTCGAATTTATTCTTTCACATGTTGTATGAAACATGCTTTAAGCAAGCAAGAAAATTTTGGATTCGAAAATCATGGCCGTTGGTGCAATTTACACATTCCATAATGCGAGGAGACATAATGAACTGAGAAAAACAAATACAAGAAATTGATATTTTCTTCTATCGTATTGACATGATTAAGAATACTCACACGACTTTAAAGACCATTTCTAGTTTAGCCTGAGGTAAATAAAATTATTATTAAAAACCAGTGGAGTGTATTTTTAGTACAGCAGAAAGCATTAATGATGTGATTAGGGCGCGACCCATTCAACCAAAATTTCTGGACTGAGGTTCGAAAATTTCTTGGGGGCGATGCGTCTGGACCGTCTCGTTCAAATCCCTTCGCAAAAAGAGTTCGCCCTCGTTTTTAAGATGGTGGATGTTGGCGTACCACTGTTGATTGCGTTAGACTCAGATCACAATCGATCTGGACTTCATTAATGAATTACAGAAGATGATAATTACATTGTCGAATTTAGTGCCGCGAGCTGTTTCATGCGAAAAAAGTTTAATCCTAACATTGGGTTGTTTTAAGTAAACCGTTCCCAGATATTTCATGGAGGAGTTCAAACCCCACATTCAAATGACAAAAGAAACATGCGAAATCAGTCAAAACACGTTAACTTAAAATATCGGGAAATAAACTGTTATTAACAGCCAAAAGATACACTTCGGTTACGAGACAGCTTCGTACTGTTTAACCGCCCATAGACGTGCGAGTGACACCGATAAATCCGCTGCTAACAATCTCTACCTCGATTAAACAGCCACTAACACCCTTTGATAGTCCCGGCGTAGTTTCGCTTTGTTTGGATTCGTTTGAAAAGGCGATGACAAATGGAAAGAGACCTTTGGTAAACACATTCAATCCCACATTCACAGTATTTTCTTGACACTGGATTTGCATCATATTTAAAGAACAGTATTTTCGCGACAAGTACATCAGGGAAACAGCAGTCTCTATTCTGTGCAGCAGTAGGCAGAAGCCTTCAAACATGTTTGAATTGAAATAAAGTCGACGTTTCTACTAAACTTTAAGCTAATTCTGAGGAGCCCTATTCTTAAGGTTACCATTTCCCTGAGTGGCCGCTTGATAGAGGTTCGACAGTATCTCAAATTACAATACTTAAATGACGATGATGATGATGAAACTTTATTTAATCTCGGGATTGATGAGGTTGATTAGACCTCTAGCAAGAACTTAAAGCACAGCATAGCTACCTAACAGAAATAGAAACCTGCCGATTTAAATCCATTTTCCCTCTTATAAATCACAAACACTAATGATTACTTGGCATAATATGATCGTCGGGATGATCACATTATGCGAACTACTGATAGTCCTGGGGTCAAACCGTTTACTAGTTAGTGTCATGATTATCGCGACCTAGATTAAGTGTTTTGCGATTTGGTCTTGCGTGTTTTGTCGTGTGTTTGGCGAAGTATATTTGTATTTGTTTCCTGTTCTTACTTGTTCATTGTGCTGTTCTTATTTGTTTTGACTGATTATTATAATTGCTTTGGTTTTGGTTTTGCAATATAACGGTTGAAGAAAAAAAAACAGATCCTATTTATGCAATAAAATACAACTAATCGCGGACACGAAAACACTTTGTGGGGATTGCAGCGCGTCGTCTTCGGGGTGTTTCAAAATTGAGGCACAAAGTGCTGACTACAATAGAAGAATTGTTGCCAAACTGCAGCAAAATTTCCAAGAACTTGCGAGCTCGCCGTATTAGCTGGCTCCATTGTGGTCCATAACTCATCAAGCAGAGAAAGAGAACAAAGCATCTATGGCTTCTTGATTCAATTAGCGTCCTGGTCTGCGTATGGTGGCTCATTTGGCCGACTTTTACAACATGATAGAAGGAAAATTCCAATACATCAAAATATCTTTGAGGCACAAGGAACTAAAACAACAAAAATGGCATTGAGATTAAAACATGAAGAAACATTGTATTTTCTTTTAGAACTCAAGCCTCGGCGCATTTTGTGACAATTAAGCCATTTTAATTCGTAATTATAACGTAAACGCGAGCAAAAATGCCTAGTGAAGAATGAACTGATTCTGCTGTACAATGGTTCAGCCTTCTGCCAGGTTCTTTGTCTAATCACAGCGAAATAATCGAGATAAATGCGAGAACCTGAAAACCACTAGACAGGGAGACAGCGAACCGTGGGAGAGTTAGCGTGACCGTTGGAGTACAGTTACATCTGAAACCGTCTAATCGCAGGTGTATTTTAAATGAACTGAATTTACAAACGAAATCCAAGCAAATCCTTCTCAACAGGATACTAAGTACATTAATAATTGATTATTATATAACACCCTTGGTTCACTTTCTTGTATCTGGGGTAAGAAAAACAACCATTCATCGAACACGAAAGACGTTGATGACTTCTGTTTCTTTTTGAACTATGATTTCTCCACTAACGTTGGTAAGTATCCAGAAACTAAGCTATGTGATCTGAGCAGTCTTTATACGTTTAAGGGCGCGTTCGTTTGGGATCGATCTGGAATAAGAATAATTGGAATAATGCGAGTAAGCGTTTGTTTGGGAGCTATTCTCATTCCGGAATACCTGGATTTCTATTCCGGCCATTCTGCTCCCAGGAGCAGAATAGCCGGAATATATTCCGGAATTTATTCTTATTCCGGAATATCCCAAACGAGCGCGCCCTAAATTGAAGAACGTTTTTTTTTTTCTATCCTGACAGGTATGTTTAGTTCTCTGCCCAACTCTGCGATCGACAGCTTTGGCGATGAATGCTGGTAAGAGTATTCGCTCCTTAATCTTTGATGTACCAACGTTCATACATATGTATTATATATCACATTTCCATTAAGAAGAAGACGTTATTTTGGATCAAAGTTCTTTAAAAGAGAATAGGATTTCTCATGGTAGTTGAATCCTTGACACAACGCATTTTAAAGTTAACGGCTCTGAAAAACTCTTTAATTGTAGGCTTTTTTCTTAAAACATTGCAGAATGTTATAGAGCCATTGAAGAGTGTTTGACGATGTTTTTAGCTAGTCTGGATCAGTCTTCAAAAGCATTGACAATCTTTGCAAAAGCAGCTGTGTAGCTCACGCTTTTTCCTCAGTCTAATCGGCTCTGGAAAATATAGTCAGTGATAAAAATCCTGTACTGAATGAAAGGCATTGAAGACAAATTAAGAACTGAAAATTAAAGCTATTGATTTGACAGACTTATTGCGCTATCGATGTGATACTTGATTAGGTTCTGCCTTTAACTTTAGTGCGCTGACGCTTCGATATTATGAACAACAACAATAACAATATCAACAACAACAATCTTTATTCGTTCTCTCTCACACTTTAATTCAAAATCTACAAAAATATCAGTGCTAATAATTAGAGTATTGGTTGCCTGGAATAGCCATAGGGGCTAGCGGAGCCAGGCAGCCAGTTGACATCAGTGTAAAATGAACCGGATCTAGTGCTTGAAAAATATTTTTCTATCATTGAGAAATCGTCGAATTTTGTTTTGTTGAAATTGTGGAAATGATGTTTTCAGGCAGTTAACGTTTCTTCACCTGTCACGTTTATGGATAGGTTAGAGATGGAATATTGATTCTTTAAATTATCTTAAGTACACGAAGTGTGTTAACTAATGTTCTTTTAAGAACTAATTTTGTATAGCTTAACTCTTGCAAAAATTATCAATACAATCTTAAGGAGTTATAATTCGCATGGTGTGTTATGTTTTTTCAATTTTGCAACGTGTTAAACATTACTGATGATGAACTTTTGTTACCATTGCGAGCTTACGTAAGAATGTTTGGTTTCTTTACATTTTAAAAGCCATTTTTTCCTTCAAAGTATATGAAAAGGATCACGTTTTTATTTTATTAAGAGTATGGTAGTAAACATTAGAGTGAAGAAAAAAGGTCTACTTAAATCTTTTGTGATTTGACGTAGTACAAGTTCTAGGGTGAAGTTGTTTCACAGACGAATTCATAGATGAAGAAGGCAATGAATACTCGTTTCTGTCTTCCAACCAGGAGTCTAGAGGCTACGTTCATTTTTTAAATTTTTTCAATCGCAGTTAGCATGTATGACTCAATTCTTTATTGTATTGACATACTTGTCTTTTTGAAAACAAGTATGAAAATAGAAATCACGAATGGGTTGCTCCCAGTAGCTTCGTAACTCTCGTTATCTAGGGTTTGTCAAGGTGTTAATTCGCCCACCCACGGTTCGCATTTGAGCGTGATGCAAATAATCACATCCTAACAATAGTTCCAATTGTGAAGTGCTAATTACCACTTGTGGAGAGGCGAAACATTTCTTTCTGGAAATTATCGACCTTTGTGCAGGCAGTTTCACATACATGGAGATGGCATTCGGACTCTATGGAACATAATTCAGTAATTCAGTAGTGTTTGGGCATTAATCTGTTATAGTAATCACATATTTCCATTAAGAACAACAGAAAACGAAACAAAGAAACCCCAGTCCTGAACAAAAACAAGTGTCTTTCATAAAAAGAGTCCGCTGGATCAAATTTCATAACTAGTGTAAACTGAGTAATGTTTTCATAGACACATCACAATTGCACTTCCAAACAATTCTTGTTTCATAAGCATCCGGAACGCAGGGATAATTTTTTGAAAAAAAAAATACTTCAATCAGTTCATATAATGTTAACCTTGGAAAGAGGGACAAAACATTTTACCTCGTATGAACGAGGTAAAGTCATAAAGGATTATCCAGGATAGGATTAAGGCGGGGTTTTACCTGAATAGGAGTGAAATTTAAAGTAGTTTGAAAAGGGAATTGTTAAGATTAAAATGGGTTGGGAACACTACCAAACAGTTGACCTCCTCAAAAAAGAGCTCCAGGTTGGTAGGGGACTGTTTGGTGCCCGTCTATTAATTCTTCACTTGAAATTTCAATTTTCAAAATCCATCAAATCTTCAACATTTCATATTTTCCTCAATTTAACATATCATTTAAGAAAAAAATTTCTCTTTCCCAAAATGCCCAAAAGTCACCCAAAAATTTACACAAAACCGCAAAACATTGATAAATGTTTTAAATGGAGAGATTTGGCGTTGCTTGAAATGTGAACGAGATATTGGCACAAAGGCTATGTCTACCGACGTCAAAACAGCCTTCAGGTAAAACCCCGCCTTAAGGACGTTCGCGCGAAAATTTTCCAGTCGATAGAATTTTTTTAAATTTTTACTGCCGGCAGATGATGAGTTACTTGTGCCAGAAATGCAAAAAAAATTGGGGGTCACCGTCTTCGTTTCAGAGATAAAGCGTGTGGTAAACTATAATGATTTCGAAAAATTGCCCCATATAATTGAGCGCGGTCCACCGGGGTTTATAGTTAAAAATATCGAAGGTGAGTCAACGGAGGCAAACGATCTTAGTCATATTTTGTAGAAGTGGGTCTGTTGCGTAAATAATTCGAAATTTTACTACCGTTTTCACAAAATTTAACCCTTTAAGAGCCATTTGAAACCGCCGCAAAGGTGTACGAAGAGCTAATAAGAACGGAATTCGATGGTGCATTTTGCTAAATATTCAAACTTCTAGTCGATAGATTTTTTTTCATTTTTTCCCTAAACGTAGAAAATCAGTAGAGAAAATGATCCATCAAAAAAAAATTGGGGTCACCGTACGTCCAAGATCGTTAAATCCAGGTAAAGCTCTAGCAATGGCCATCTGCCCTATCATTTGTTTATTTTATGACTTAGCGCGCGCGCTCATGCATGACGTGGCATGTGAATTTGCGTGCGCAGTAAGGATGCGCAGAAACAATTGGCGCGAACGTCCTTAAGGGCCTATTAACCGATCTTTTTGGCCGTTGCTAAAGAAGATTTATTCTCAAAAAATAAGCTTGTCATTATAAGTCACTTCAGAGTTATTTTATGAGTTTAAACGTCTTCATGAGCAGTTACACCAGTGATGACGCCATCAGGCTCGTAAGCGCATCGGGACTTTCCTTGATTTGCTATTTTGACCTTAATCTTTATTATGCTATACATAGATTTTGTTTCATTTGAGAGAATATCAAAATACCGTAAAATCCCATATTATAAAAAACCCCTTGGTTATAGGCCCCTTCGGATATAAGCCCATATAAAACCCCTGATGAAGTTATAAGCCCGGAAAGAAATATGATTTTACAAAAGTTTAGAAAATGTTTCTTACATTGGCTTAAATCATAACTCGTCGAAAATAGGCTGGATTGATGAAAAACCACTTTTTTCAGCATTTAAAGAAACCGGTAGTGCCCGCGATATCTACCTTTAGTTATTCTTTCTAAGTCTTTGCAGTTTACACTACCGGCTCGATAAGATCAATCGCAGCACACGAAAGCCACACAAAGATGGTTTTTCTTTTTCCTTTGGGCTTGTTTTCCTTTTTTTCTCTTAGTTTAGTTTTGCTTGTACTTTGTTACTTTGCATTCTACGAAACACCAAGAAGACATCGAACATTTGTTAGTTGTTGAATTGCTGCACTATTATGATTATCGTCATCATAACCATCACCATCACCATCACCATCATCATCATCATCATCATCATCATCATCATCATCCTCATCCTCATCCTCATCCTCATCCTCATCCTCATCCTCATCTTCATCCTCATTTTATTATTAAAAGTAGGACCCGCAAAACAATGTAAAACATCCTTGGTGATGGTCTATAACATTCAATGATAATTAAACCGGGAACATTTTTTAAGCGGTTGTTATCTTACAGTTCCCGTCTTGGATATTTACATCCGAAGCGAAGGTTATGAAGATCCGGGGATAGTAAACAGGGGTGGAACCGCTTACATCAAGGTGAATGGACATGATCACTCTCCTCACGGGAGGGGACATAACGTTGTTGTAGTGGACGCTGCATCAGGTAATGTCACAATTAAGTGTACCGTGTGTCCTTATCACTATAGAGTAATATGAAGTACCGCTGACAATCTGGAAACTTTGAATGAACGCAACAGTCCTACCTGTGAGGGGTGTTTTTCATAAGGATATTTCCATCAGTAGCTACTATAACCGAGTGGTTCTCCTGCCGATAAGCTCGCTGCAGCAAGTAAGAAAGAAAAGAACGTTATGTAACCATAGCAAATAGCATTCGATTTAGTGGAAAAACATTAGTTTTTGAACGCGAAAAAGAAAATTGATAGCTACAGCCATAAAACATCTGGATTTGCCTTTTTTCGTGATATAGTAATTATTTATCCATATTACAGTGTATGGCGAGTTTACCTCTAGAAACCAACAGGCATATAGTTGAGGCCACCTCGTAGGTAACAGTTCGCTTTTGTAGATAGTGCTACAGTGTGCGGCTTTGCCAACTCAGTGGTTGCATTTTCAGCGATAAATAAAGGAAATACATAGAAAAACCAAAAAAATACAAAAAAAAAACAAAATAATGAAGCAATAACACTGCGAGTACTCAGTGATTTAATTCAATTTAGGGGCCGTTCTTGAGGCAAGGTATTTCGATACTCATGCTGATAGCTCCGCTGGTCACCGTTTGAAGGACTATCTTAATGGCATACTTGGACAGTAAGTGTCAATTTGTTACAATTAAGTTATTTTTAATAGGTTGGTCTGTTCTGCCACTATCTCGTGACCGCACGTATTCTAGCATACGACTGCTGCGCCCGATAATGGCCTTTCCTTCGAAGCTAACAAAAATAAAGGAAATGCTTAGATAAGTAATTTGTTAACTGGAGAATTCGGGCATTACTTTTACGAGAAACAGCATATTTTGCTCGAAATAGCGCAACTATTATCCTACCTGGCGATATTCGACAAGCTTCGAGCGAGTTGCCGAGCCAGACGCGGCGATCCATTTTTGGGGCCAAATTCGAAGCCTGGAGACACAAAATGTTTCAGATATTTCACTTTTTCCAATCTGATATGGTTTTGGCAATTGCAAATCCCTTTTCGTGAATATTTAATGCCATCTCCAGTGAGTTGTCAACTTTTCATTGACGTCATTTCAACTGAAATGTTACTGAATGAAAAGCTACCCAGCCAAGTTTAAGAGTTTTCAGTGGAAAATTGTTCAAATGGGAGCCTTGCAAAAGTTGCAAAACTTCCATACAAATCCTTATAATTTTGTGGCTTGTCTACCCAATCCATACAAACTCTCTGTTTTAGGTGATATTTGCAGAGCTACCATTTTGCTACTTTCCTCCTCTATATACTTCTATTCTTGGTAAAGGCTCTCAAGTTAACTTGATCTTTCATTTGGATATCTTATTTTTTCAAACAAACGGAAAACAACCATACTCTTTCCCAGTGCTCTCACGTTTCTGCAATTGCCTATTCAAGTGTAAGGCGCGCCAGCCGTATGCAGGGTAAAATTTCATCTCTTTGTTAGCTCTTTGCTGTCCTTCAAAATAACAAACGGTGGAGGCTGGGTTAGGGGTGGAGGTAATTTGGTGTTGCTATCGTTGTATGTTATCTTTTCGTGTCGTTAAAGTTAATTCTTAGTCTCCAACCACCATTCTTGGGGACACAGGGATGGGCCCTCTCAAAATGTCACTATCTCCGCCGTCTTGGACATGGATGATCTTGGAATGCAGTCAAAACAAATAAGAGCCAGTAACTGAAGGAACGAAGCTTAAAATGACATAGGTAGAGAAATAATCTGTCAAGTATACAGTGGACAAAAGCTCTTGCTTGTCTTCGCACGTCTCTCTTTCCAATTACAAATTTCGATCTCATAAAAAAGTGAATTTCCAAAGCAACATGATGAACAACACATCCACGTGAAAACAGTTTGTAGGGATCATAGAGGATGGAAGTCTAGGGGTACATTTTGTGCAAACTGGCCTCTTCATAGTGATACGAGCTGCTGTTCATCCCAGTGTGAACCATAATTATAATCCATCAATTTTTTTCGTTCGCTCGTGAACTGTCTAAACATGTCAAGTGACGAAATGTTCCCCAGCTAAGATTCGAGGATATTCCCCAAGTTTTAAAATGGCGCCTGCTGCGAAAAATATTTGAAGGATAATAAACACAATAGCCTGCATTTGATGCAAGAATATGCTCAGATATTTGCCCTTGGACATTGTCTTAAAGTTTTCCTCGAGCTACGTTCTCGGAAAATTTAGTCGCTTCTCGGAACACAATGTCCGCGGACAAATATCCGAGCTTATTAAATTCTCAACCTCGGATAATGCAATTACAGCTTTTTGATTGGTTCACTGTATCTCGGTTACCAGCCATTATAGCTACGTTTGACCTTATATGGAAATTAATGCGGCAAATGTGGCTTGGCATAAATTTTTTTGTGGGAAGCCAAGTTCTAACCTGAGTATCAGGCCTTTCTTAGCAAGAGGGTAGGGGTAGGGAGGAATTGAAGAGAAAGGCCTGACACAAACGTTTTTATTGGCTCATGTCGTACGTCCAGATTCTGGACGTTGCGCTGATTGGATAATTTACAAAGCACCCTGAAGTCACACCACCGGAAATAAAAATTTCATACTGGCGTATCTCGACGAGAACGAAAACCTCGCTAGATATTTATTTCTATGTGATCATGGAAAAGCGACGACTTCAAGACGGCTCTTGAAGTCGCTGTACAGTTCTTTCCTGGAATTAAACTAAAAAGTGAGAACAGAAATTGTGCCTCGAAAGCCTGCTTGTCAAACGAAAAGACTTCCTCAGAATTTTGTCTGCTCGGGATATCAGACTGGTTATTTCATCGTTCAGCTCTGAGTATTGGTCAGAAAACTGAGCTCTCTTCGTTCAGTGAGGGTCTTCGTTGAGTTCCTTCAGCTTCATTTTCACAAGTGCTGCTTGCCTTTGGAGTTACTTCAGTTGCGAGATCGCTAGCCTCGAATAGGAATAAAACTACTTGCTGTCGAAGGTGTTTGTGGTCGGGAGCGCTTGAACCTATAAGTCTTTCGCCTCGTCGAGTGCCTACCACCCGCCAATGCCTCCCGTAACTCAGTGAACATTTCTGTAGCAATTCACTATTTTCCTAGTGCATGTTTTGCAAAGTACAGTCCTTTTGCCATCTTCACTATCTTGAATGACAACAATTCTCATCTCAAGCAACAATTCCACAAGAATTATAGGTTTTCACACAAAACATTAGAAACCTCTTTGTTAAAAGTTTCAGCAAACAGCGGCACTGTGGCGACACACTTTCCATACTCTGTGTGAAAATTTTCGAGGCAAATTGTGCAAATATTCTCGGAAACCCGCACGAAATTAAAAACAACCGCCGTTGCACGCAAAATTTATGCAAAGTAGACATGACAGCCGGAAATAATTCTGATTGGCTAATACGTACACTGACGCTTGTCACGCTATGAGGAGGTGGAAGACTGCAATAAAGACCCTTGTGTCAGGCTTTTCTTTGCCGGGTGCTTCCTTCTCCTTCCCCGAGAGAAAGAAAAGCCTGATACTCAGGTTAGCCAAGTTCCGTCGGCAAAATATTGGAAGAAAAAGAAAAAGAAATTCGGTGAGTAGTCTACAGAAGAAGTAAAACAAGTTACGGACAATGCCATCCCAGTAACAACAAAAAGCCATAATGTTCGGAATGAGCATATTCAACGGTACGTATACCCGTTAAGTTTCCCTTAAAAGCTGTAAAATTTCAAACATGAACATCGAGATTTTACGCGTTCATGAAGATTACGTAACAACAACAATTTTCACCTTGAGGTAGTTGCCCCGGCAAAATTTTGAAATTTTATTTTCCAATCCTTTTTCCTAATCATGTTTCTTAGTACTCCTATTTTACAGAAATATCGATTTGGGGGCAAACTACGCACATGGAGCCGAGAACGATAAAGCTAAAATTTGTGCTTCTACCGGAAGTGAATGGTGTTTCCGAGTAAGGAACTGGGACGGTTGTTAGGCTGTAAATCCATTTTTCGCTTTTTCTTGACAATATGTTGATTCTGGTAGCTCCCTTGCGATGTTGTTTTGACTTTTCGAGCTCTCTTGGCTTCGTGGACATCATATTTGATTTGAAACTTATTCCCAATTCTCAAAAGACAAATTGAGCAACCGGAAGTCTGGGGGTGAGTACCGCACCTAGCAACGCATAAACAAACAATGTTTTTGCAGTCTGCAAAGCATTTGGACAGCGGAAATTCATCCAAAATGGCGGCATTGAACTCGAGTGGATAAAAACTCTTCAATAACATGGATTTTGGAGGATTTATCGCCAAATATTTACCACATTTAGGTTAAATGTGGACTTCCTGCTGAGCAACGTTTCAGGAAATCACATTTTATTCCTCAACGAGAACACATTTTAAAATGAAACTTGTCATGTAGTTCGTACTTGTGTCAGTCTACAATCGTGCGTTTAACCACAGTTTTCAGCCTCGCTCATTTTCCATGGTGGCCACAGAAACTTAAGGTAAAAAAAGTAACAAAAATTATTTATATCTTTTTGGCAATTTTAGACATCGGTTTCCCCGAACACGGATTTTTGCGTTGTTTGATGAAGAATGAAAACACAGTGCAATCTTTGGGCTGTTTCTAAATGGCTGCTAGAAAAACTTGAAAATGGAAAAGATATGCTGTTAATAATAAAGTTAATTATTAACATGTTGAGATATTATAATAACAAGAAAAGGTTGGCGACTCATTCATCAAATAATAATGACTATTTGTGGAAGGTTTGAGGAGATTTGAGTGAAAATATCCTTATTTTTGGTATTGTCAAAAATGCACTAAATTTGCCGGGGGAAGAACTGAATATTTTTCGGAAGATTTTTTGCACGTCTGCGAGGTATAAAGAGAGTACACTGTCAGTTTACAAAATTTCATCAATGAAATTCATCTGAGAGCCGCCACTGATCATTTCCTTCGCTCGCTGCCGCTCAACAAACCGTTTTCCACTATCTCTGACCCCGCTTTTACTGAGGCAAATAAAGCATTAGAGCATTCGCAGTTGACCTCAGAAAAACGGGCAACATTGCCGGCCTAATACAGCCCATAAGAACCTGTCAAAAACAAATTTCCAATGAACAGATGAAGAAACTGTTCGACAGCGATAAGCTCGGAAGGGCAGAGAGCAAAAATCCCGCAAAACTACAGAGGACGAACTAGTTTTGCCTTAGTCTTTTTTAGCCGACCAGGACGAGATTTAAGGCCAGCTAACGCCAGTAATTCTGTCCTTGCGAAAATTCCATCAAGGAGTTGAGTATTTTGACGAGCTGAACTGCAATGCGTCGGCTCGATTCATTACGAGCCACGAAAAACCATCAGGGTCTCGGAGATTCTGAAGATGAATCCAATGTTAAGATATTTTCTGTCCCAGACTCTGAAACTGGTCAGCAATCATCTCCACATATCCAGCTCGAACTGATGCGAAGGCAGCCACAGCAAGGGAACGGTGATAGAGTTCTTGTCAAGAATAATTTTTACACAACGTCTGTCACATGGCCATCAAAGTTTTCCGCAAACTTTTACAACTGATATGTGCAAGTGCACAATTTAAACTTTTGTCGATGACTCAAACTTGAACTCTTTTCAAACTTTCTGACCAAGGTTGAATATCCTTCGTTTGGTAGACGTTCCTTAAATTATAGATGATGGTGGTTGTTTACCATTTAACAAAAAAATACGGAAATTTCGGATGGAATGTAAATGGAAAGATTAAGTTTGTCTCCCCGAATAGAAATTTTCTCGAGAAAACAGGATTTCCTGAAAGTTAGACCAAAATTCCCAAACGTAATTTCCGAATGGAAAATGTGCGTTTCATTTGCTAGTTTTTACTAGTCTCGGGCTTTTTGGCTTGGCGGATTGCCATTGATCCTATCTTCCGTGAAAAAGTCGTGGAAATGGTACGAGCGAATCCCTGTGAAAATTTCCATTAGAAATTTGACGCGTACCATTTACTACAATTGTCGACCAACCGGTTTTTCGGAGCAAATGGTAAACAACCGGTAACTTTCGTTCAGCAGACTCACCGGCTTCGCTTTCAAACTTTCATTCAACTATGCGATGTCACTATCAATTGCTGTTGTTTTTGCAACATCAACTTCCGGTCGTTTTGTGAAATTAAAAACCAATAAAATTCAGCTATAATATCAAAGTATACAACCGTACCGAATTTTATAACACAATGATTCCATTCGCGCTTATTGGATATGAGATTGGTTATAGTTATTTACCGTCTCAAATCCAACGCGCGCTCATGGAATAATTGTTAAATATTTCCACACCGAAATGGAGGCTATTGTTCATTCGTGATTATGACACTGACGCCCCTTCCCTTACTCTAGGAGCGCTTCTTATGTACCTTCAGGCATTGCTGTATTAAAATGGTTAGACCTTTTCTCTCGAAAGAAGTGCTTATGAAATAAATAATAATTTTTGCTTTTTTTGAAAGGCCTTTCAAAGTATAGAAGAATGGCGTTTTTCTTTATAAAATATCTTTTTCTTTTTAGAGATATTTAGGTTTTTGTGAGTTAGGTGATGACGTCATAGGTGGTTTCAATAAAGCAGTACAACACTCAATCAAGAATATCTCTAGAAATATTAAAGTGGTGTTTTTCAAACTTGGCATCAGAACTGTGCATCACAAAGGAAGCAAAATGACGCCTGTCGAGCCATTGCCATGACAACAATGATGCCGCTGGTCCTGTTTTAATTAAAACTAACATTCCCAGGTTTTATCCTAAACGAGGATCGTCCACTCACAACAATCTAATGAGGATAGTTAAGGCAATATGGGAACAATTTGCGTGCCGAGCTAAACCCTCTGTCCCACTTTAAAAGATTGCAAATGGGGATACCTGTTTTTTTACAGAAAGAGACTGGAGCCGAGAGTGTTGCCATGGCAACGACATAGTAGGTGTCATTCTGTTTCTTTTGTGATGTACATTTCTGGTGCCAAGTTTGAAGAACACTGCTCCAATATTTCTGGTGATATTCTTGATTGAGTGCTGTACTGTTTTAGTGGAACCACCAATAACGTCATCACTTTTCTCATTTGCATAATACAAAAACGTATGTATCTTTAAAAAGAAAAAAGATATTGCCAAAAGGAAAACGCCACTCTTTTTTACTTTGAAAAGCCTTTCAAATAAGCAGCTATTAATTTTTTACTTCATAGGCACTTTTTAAATAGTGGAACAGAGAATTAACTCTGCAGTGTAAATTAAAGGGGGGAATTGAACCCATGAATAACCCACTGGGCGTTAGCCCTAGTAGAGGGAGTCAGGGAACCACACGAGGTAAAGAAAAAATCTTTTGACCTCGGCGGGAATCAAACCCACGACCTCCGGATTAGATCTACCGTTACTCTGCCGATTGAGCTATGAGGTCGGACAGAGAAAGTCGGGGACGAGTTTAGGTGGTGAATCGCGGCGAAGAGAAAGTAAGGGTTCATATGAATGTTGTACCACGTAGCACTATGAACACAAATGGTGGAACAGAGAATTAACTCTGAGGTGTAAATTAAAGTGCTAATTGAACCCATGAATGACCCACTGGGCGTTAGCCCTAGTAAAGAGAATCAGGGAACCACACGAGGTAAAGAAAAAATGTTTTGACCTCGGTGGGAATCGAACCCACGACATCCGGATTAGATCTACCGTTACTCTGTCGTTAAATCGTCCCAGACTTTCTCTGTCCTACCTCATAGCTCAGTCGGCAGAATAACGATAGATCTAATCCGGAGGTCGTGGGTTCGATTCCCAACGAGGTCAAAACATTTTTTTTTTATCTCGTGTGTTTCCCTGACTCCCTTTACTAGGGCTAACGCCCAGTGGGTTATTCATGGATTCAATTAGCACTTTAATTTACACTTCAGAGTTAATTCTCTGTTCCACCATTTGTGTTCATAGTGCTACGCGGCACAACATTCATATGAACACTTTTTAAATAGTTTGTTTTTATATGAGAATAATGTAACACGAGCGTGGTACCTAGAAAAAATGTGAGTCCCGATAGAATTTGAACCCATGACCTTCCGAACACCGGGCGGATTCTTTATCCACTGAGCTACGAGAACTCATGGAGAGCCAGGTCATTTAACTGAGTTTTTACATGACATGCGCCTCCTGCCTCCTGCAGGATTCAGCAGTGAATATGTGGTAAGTTGTGATAAATGAGTGATGGTGAAATTGCAGCTCGGGAAATATAAATGAGAATAATGTAATGAGAATAATGTAGTGTTGTCTGCTCGTTCGATTACTGTGATGTTGTCTGGTCGGGTCTAGACAAGGGCCTGTCAGACAGTCTTGATAAACTCTACAATCGGGCAGCCCAGATCATCACTTAAAGTGACTGGGAAATTAGATCTGCAGACATTTTGAGAATGCTTCAGTGGGATACTCTTGGAGCTCGACGTCAACATCATAATGCGATCATAATGCATAAAATTATACATAACAAAGCACCTGAGTACCCTACTGAGGTCTTTAATCTGATTCAAGACAGTATTGCTTACCATCTCTGAGACTGCAGCTACAATTTGGCAATGCAAAAACCCTAAAACTGAAAGCTTGAAAAAGAGTTTTATATCGTGGCTCTAAATTATGGAATCTCTTCCAAATGCGATGAAAACGAACAGTCTCTTAAGGTGGCCGAACACAGTTTTCGGGTTCCTATGCCTAATTCACCATTACTTTTAAACCATTTATGCTTTGGCGCCCGTTTTTTGCAAGAGTCATGATCAAGAGCATACTAATTATAGAAGTATTTCTGTCCTGATTTAGCAAAAGATAGCCTGGAAAAGTCAAATGCACTCCAGGCCATTTTCCCCCACCCTGCCCTCCCCCTGTAGGGACTGGAGGCCCCCCCACCTAACCCAAGGTACTCCTCCCGTCGACGGTCAAAGCTAAGCTAACAGGAGGCAGCCGGCTTCTAAGGCCAGCTGCCAATAAGCAAAGTCAAGAACCAGTACTGACCCTTAAGGCAGAGCAAAAAGTCTTTGTTGAAACAAGGCAAAACACTGAACAAACCCACCCCCCCTAGCGGGCCTTAAATTCAACACCTGAGCCTGTGCTCCCCAGGGTGGCTAGAATAAGGCCTGGGCTAACTGCCCCAATGGTGCATGACGCAGCCCCCCCTCAATTTTTTTCGACGCCACTGGCTTGAAGGTCGACTATCGTCGACCTTCAAGCCCGGATTCCGGAGTCCACGTTTTGTCAAATCAGGACAGATTGTGGCAGGAAATGGTTAAACCAACAGCCAAATTCAGCCTGGCAGGTGCCAGACAGCGAATGACCGAGTGCTCTGTCCATTTCTGGGTGTCTTTTAGAGTGTCAGGGAATATTCCCTGCAGTAATCTGTCCTGATTTAGCAAAAGATAGCCTGGAAAAGTCAAATGCACTCCAGGCCATTTTCCCCCACCCTGCCCTCCCCCTGTAGG